>JAAGNO010025686.1:7467-21064 GCA_033439905.1 Ceryle rudis | reverse complement strand
ATGCTTTATAATAATTTCTGTGTTGATGAGCCTCTGTTCATCAGTTAATTTACAAATAAGCTACTGGAATTGTGTAATTCAGTTAGTTCTTGGTAGTGATACAGATATTACCTTAAGCATCTTCCTGCCCAAATATTTTGTTTTTATTATTGCCGCAAGTAAAAAATTGCATTAGTTTTGCAGCTGACCCTTCATCTCCTAACTGGGAATACCAGCCATATGAAACCTGATAGGGTAACATTAAGTATGCTTGGCTGACTAATCAGAATTAAAGTGGTCGAAGTTGGAAAAGTCCTGCTAGCAAAGAAACTCCAGGTAAGCTGTGTTCTTTCAGCAGCAGCAGTGAAGAACCAGGGTTGGTACTTTCAGTTATACCAGTGCATCTTGGGGGCTGGTGAATTCTGGCAGTGTCAGTGGAAAGCAGAAAGAGCAGTCAGTGTATAAATTGCTTCAGCTGCAGCCAGAAGAGAGTGACTGAGAGCACCATTTCACATTGTGCTCAATTGTATTGGAACTAGAGATGCTTTCTTCCTCCTGGTCTCTCCCCAAGAGGAAGACAAGCTTCTCCACTGCATACCTTCTGGATCTAGCAGTCACATGTCTGTAGGGTTTTCACTTCAGTTTATTGATCTGATGGGTAACTGATGCACCAGAAAATGAATGTGTATTTTTCCTCATCAAATTGGGTGACGGAGCTGGCTTCTATGCAGAGGGGTCAGGGATGTGCAACCTGGCAGACAAGCTGCACTGGGAGACAAGTTTCACTGGAACAGGTTCCCTTTTTTGTGTCAGTTTACTGTGAATATAGTTTCCCTAACTTCTAAGGCTCTTAATCCCTGCAGAAAATTGTGTGAATAAGCTTCATTACATTTCATATTTGCTTTTAAAAGTGTTTTTTAACATGACTTCATGTTTTTTGTGCTCGTTACAAGCTTCTCTGAGGAAAGATGCAAGTGTTTTGTTTTGGATGGTGGGTGGTTTTTTTTGTTTTGTTTTTGTTTTGTTTTTTTCAATTAGCATCAGCAGTAAATGGTAAAATTACTAGCTCTGTTACAATTTTCCCATCTCCCACCCCCCACCTAGTGCCACTTTTTCCCCAGTATGCTGGTTGTTCATTTTCACTGTAGAGACAACTGATCACATATTTTACCTTCCCCTGATTGCACTGGGAGGAATTCATCTATGTACAGCTGAATTTGAATGTTTTGTAAAACTGAAATTGTTAGGCTGGTGCTATTTCTTCTTTAAAACGTTACTTTGAAACATTTAGTGAATACAGAGAGGTCCTAGATTTCTGCCTGAGGATGTTACTTTAGGATGACGTGACAAAATAATTTTTTGTTCCCTCAGTTTACTTCAACACATTATCTTTAGCATCTCTGCCTCCTTGAAACTTACCTTAAAATTGGAAGAAAGTTTGAAGTTTGTTTTTTCCCCATTCATTTTAGCCTTGACATTGGTGTGCCTTACCTGATATTTGCTTTTAGGGTTAGAGAAATCGATGAAAAGTCGAGTGTCTTAGCTTTCAGAAGAGATGGGAAATGGACGCATTTAACTAGATAGGATTAGCCACCTCCTGTAGAAAGGAGGAATAGTGCAGATGTAAGGGTAATCATAGGGATACACAAATGAGAGAAGTGTGCTTGAAAAACAGGTCCTGAGAAATGAAAGGTGTTAACAATCTTGCTTTTTACTTAGCAACTGAAGGAAGAGTTATAAGGGCAACAAGTGTTTTAGAGAACAATGTTTTTATTTTGTGCTTCTTCCCTGCCTTTTTTTATACAGCCTTCCTGCAATAAGAAACAGTACTCTGAAGTCCTCCTTTTCCACTATGAGATTGCTGTTAGGTGTTTTTCTGCCAGGATTTATTGTTGAGTTAAGTTACTCAGATGCCTTTTTTTCTAGAGTACAATAATGTGTACAAGATCTTTGTGAGCTGGAAGATTGGAACTCCAAACCTCTTCTTACTGCTCTCCCCTCCAGCTCGAAGTTGCTTTTGGTGCTTTTTGTTCTACTGGTAGGATGTGGCATGGATCTGTGTGCTCTTTTTCTCTTGAAAATTTGGGAAGGCAGCAGGTAACAGATATTCCTTCCAATTCCTTTCCCAAAAGCATTGGTATTCATTTGCCAACCAATGATATTTTCAAAAAGTAATATTTTTATTCCCCCCCCCTCAGGAGGAAGCTGATCCTGTCTTTAAGAGGGATGTGTTGATTTTTACAGGTCTAATTGCATTCACCTTTCATAATCTGAAGACTTTTCTATTCTTACAAAATTTTCATACCAGAACTTTTAAGAAGGACTGTATCTGTAATTTGACTTTGTTTTAATGAAAATCACTACCACAAAAAAAAAACCCAAAACAAACCACACAACAAAAAAACCCAACCAAACAAAAAACAAAGAAACAAAACCCCAAACCCCAAAAGACTGTGCTTTTCTGTAACTTACCCAAATTATCTTAAGGATAGCAAATTAAAAAGCCAGACATGTCCTTGGTATCAAGTGAAACTTAATTATACTGTTAAAAATCTTACCAAGGTATATCACCATGTTTGTAACAGTAAGTCCTGTTCATATGTCAGCAGCAGTCAGAAGTTATGGGTGATTTAAGATTTAACGTTGACAGCTCAGTACTGAAATGAGCAGTGTCCACGCTAGTCACAGAATTTTCGTATCTTGCTAACTAGGCTATTTTTTCCCCCTGTAAGCACTGTACCAGATTTATACAGGATGTATTTAGCAAAAGATACAGTTCTCTTTGTACAAACTGTGAACAAATTCCTGCTGCTGTGTCCTAAAAAATAAAAGAATAAAAAAACCTGCAGGTTTTTTTTCCTGCTTTTGCTGTAAGTTTTCTTGGGAATGCACTTAAGTCTTTAAGATTTTTGTTACTGTTTTTTTGCTGCCCTTATGGTCATAACTGTTCTGAATGCGATAGTTGCAACCACTTACAGTATTCACAAATAGAGCGAAACTGCAGGAGAAGACTAGGCAAAATTGGATTTATTGTCCTTTCTGTTTTCATTTCAGGATCTTTCTAGAACCAAGTCCATTTATTTAAGCTTATAGCTTCCCTCAGAACAGGGAATTTTTAGAAGGTGATTAAAGAATAGGAGTGTGTGATGCTTTCAATACGTTTAATGAAGTGCCTTTCTTCTGCTGTTCTAGGTTGAAGGGTACTGTCATGAAACCCACTACTGCCCTGGAAAAGTTAGAGCTGCTGATTCTGGAGTTGTACTGTGTGTGGTGTTTAGCAGCTCTAACTGGATTCTCATTAGTTCTTTGGTTTTAACAGATGCAGAGATAGTTACCTAAAATCCTGTTCACTCTTTGCATTACCAGCAGCTACGGGATGATGACAATTTGCACTTGTGTTCTGATCAGAATATTGTTTATGTTTGAAATAGAATGGTTGCAATACATTTAGGGACAGCTACCTTGGCTTTAAAAAGATTTGACTGGCAATACATAGTGCCTGTGTTTTCTGCTACTTCAGCTAATTGCAGTGTTCATTACTAACAACAGGCTAATGAAGCTTTGTCTTCCTATGTACTTTAATTATCAAGCTGAATCTCTGTTAAGAAGCATATATTTGAAAAATAGACACTTTGCTTTTAAAACAAAGGCACTTAGTGGCAAGAACGAGTACTTTAATTTGCTGGTGGGCCTTGTACAGATCCTTCAGCTCTCTGTATGAAAATGGCAGGGCACCACAGAAGATGTTGAGAAAGAGCCTTACTGATGTGTGGATGGTGTAATGTCTCTGAATCTGCAGGAATCTGTTTATGGCAGCAGCCTGTGGAGCATGCAGTTTCCTGACTGTAGTGATGGGTGATTATCTAGGCTACTGCGTTGTAATTGCCTCACTCGGATTTACTGCTATGTGCTTGTAGTCCAGTCAGTAGACCTCTACTACTGTGATTCCCAGCAAACTTCTAAGCTGCATGTGGGTTGATAGTGGATGAACCTGAGTTAATTGTGTGCCTAATACATTCAAACACCTGCTTATGAGGATCGGGGGTAGTTGATAGAAAGGGGAGATGAAAAAAATGTTTTCCCCCATATAGTCACCACAGTTTTCAGCATGACCTCTTATTATTGGTTGTTACATTTGTGTAACACTTCAGTAAAGTGAAAAAAGTTAATTCTGGTTTAAAAGTCATACTCTTCAGTGTGACTTCTAACCTACTTAATTTTAACATGTCTCCATATGATCTTCAGTGGTCTTTTCATATGTTCATTTATTTTTAATGATAAATTACTGTAATTTTCCAAAGGTTCATGGTCTTTATCAACAGCAACAGTTACCAGATTTTTTCTCCCTCTCCTGCTGCTTCAAACTTCCTACCTCAGTTTTCCACCTGTCCTATTTTTGTTGTCAGGCCTTTGAAAATCTAGATGTATCTCAGTGTTCATGACTGAGCTGGTGTTGTGTACATTGCCAACACTTCGACTCAGTTAAAAATTAAAAGAATAATAATCCTGTTGTCATTTACGTACATGAATTGAAGAAATTCTGTTTTCTGTCTCTTCACATTCTGGTTGAAGTGAACCCTGGTGTAACATACAGTAGTCACTTATTGGAAACATTCTTGCTTTTTTGTTGTTGTTGTTGTGTTTCAGAGCTGTCAAAAGTGTTTCATTTGTGGTTTTGTTTGTTTATTTGCTTTTTTTTTACTGTACTACTCTTGCAGTTTTCCCAACATTCCTGATTTATGTATCCTGCCTACAGTCTCTTCAATATTCCTAAAGTAAAATTGATGAAAGCCTTTTGTTCATCAAAAAATGAGGCTGGGACCAGCCTGTAAATAGGCTGATATGAAAACTATGCACTTCCACTTTTTCTTGTAAGCATTGGATTTAAACTGTCTTTGGCAAATAGTAACGTCAGTTGTCACACTTTCTGGGTGTATGCCTAATTAAGATTAGGATGCTTTTCACTGGCCGTAGGGGAGAAAACCTGCAGTTCTTGGTAGTGAACAAGAAATTAGTTTTGATTAATGTTTCCCAATGCTGGTTGCAAAAATATGTAGGTACCAGCAATTCTGTGTAATAACCAATACTGTAATCTGATTTAGGTTTGCCAGCAGTGCATTTTCTAGGTTTGCAGATTTGGTCTTTGCACAGTTCAGAAAGGTACAAAGCACACAAACATTACAAATGCCATGTCAGTAACCTGTTAAAATTATAACTGGTTTTGATACCAGGGGGTTCCTGCTGATGATCATATATGTCTGTTAACAGTCACCTGGATGAGAAAAATTGATACCATCATGACTAAGCTGATGTAGGAAGAATATAATTTTATATCATAGAATGGTTTGGATTGAAAAGGACCTTAAAGATCATCTGGTTCCAACACCCCTGCCATGGGCAGGGACACCTTCCTCTAGACCAGGTTGCTCAAAGCCCCATCCAAGCTGGCCTTGGAACTCTGACAGGAAGAGGGAATGCACAGCTTTTCTAGACATCCTGTTCCAGTGTCTCATCTCTCTCACAGTTCAGAATTTCTTCCTCATACCTAGCCAGAATCTAGCCTCTTTCAATTTAAAGCCATTACCCCTTGTTCTGTCGCTACACTCTCTGTTTAGAGAGTCCCTCCCCATCTAGGCCCCCTTTAGGTACTGGAAGGCTGCTATAAGGTTTCCCCAGAGCCTTCTCTTCTTCAGGCTGAACAACCCCAACTCTCTCAGCTGGTCTTCACTGGAGAGGTCTTCCAGCTCTGTGATCATCTTTGTGGCCCTCCTCTGGAGCCAATGGAGCAGGTCCATGTCCTTATGCTGGGGGCCCCAGAGCAAAATGCAGTTCTCCAGGTGGGGTCTTACTAGAGCAGAGTAGAGAGGGGGAATCACCTCCCTCAACTTGCTGGCTACACTTCTTTTGATGCAGCCTTGTGTGTGGCTAGGCTGGCTTTCTGGGCTGTGAGTGCACATTGTCACTTCATACTTGGTTTTTCACCAACACCCCTAAGCCCTTCTTTGCAGGGCTGCTCTCAATCCACTCAACACCCAGCCTGTATTTGTGCTTGGGATTGCCCCAACACAGGTGCAGGACCTTGCACTTGGCCTTTTTGAACTTCATGAGATTGTCACAGGCCCACTTTTTAAGCTTGTCAAGGTCCCCCTGTATGACATCCCTTCCCTCCCTCCAGTGTGTCAGCTGCACCACACAGCTTGGTGTTCTTTGCAAACTTGCTGAGGATGCCCTCAATCCCACTGTCTATGTTACTGACGAAGATGTAAAATACCACTGGTCCCAGTATGGACCCCTGAGGAACACCACTTGTCACTGGCCTCCACTTGGAGATTGAGCCATTGACTGCAACTCTTAGAGTGTGACCATCCAGCCAGTTCCTTATCCACCAAGTGGTCCATCTGTTGAATCTATCTCTCTCCAATTTAGAGACAAGGATATTGTATGGGATAGTGTTGAATGCTTTGCAGAAGTCCAGGTAGATGACATCAATTGCTCTTTTCTTATCCACCAACACTGTAACTCTGTCATAGAAGGACACCATGCTTGTCAGGCCAACGCACCCTTAGTGAAGTCATACTGGCTGTCTCCAGTCACCTCCTTATTTCCCATGTGCCCTAGCATATTTTCCAGGAGGATCTGCTCCATGGTCTTGCTAGGCACAGGGGTGAGACTGACTGGTCTTTAGTTCCCCAGATCTTCCTTTTTTCCCTTTCTAGTTGCTTTAATTCAGACACTATATATCTAGCAAATTGTTGTACAATGATGCTTTCGCTGGTGAAACTTGAGTCCTTATATTCATTCACATTGATCTGAGCTCTGAGTTGAGGTACAGTCATTGCACACAAACCCTTAACAGACCATGCTGAATTTTTAAACTTAAGTTGCAACCTGTGCCTTCTTCCCTTGAAGCAGACCAGCTAGCTCCAGTTAGATCATCTCATCAGCTGCTAACACCAGTGGTTCTGTAGAGCAAGATTGATGTTTTGTAATGTGACTCCTAGTGCTGCATGTTTTGTGATAAATTTGCTATGCTTTTTAACAAACTAAAGAGCAGCTTACTAAATTACTTGGAAAAAAAAATTCTGAATGTTATGTCAGTCATACTGGATCACATATATGTTATTCAGGTGTGAGATTGGGGGATACTTTGAGTAGGTCTGAAATTCATGCCTTTACATCTGATGTATCAGGAGACAAACAAGGTGGTGACTTGAGGAAAGAACCAGCTTATGGTCTTTAAAGTTCAGTTCAGTCAGCCTGGTGAAGAGGTTTGAATGTTATACTCGTAGAAGAGGTTACTCCCTTAAAACCAAAATGAAAACAGTGCCGCAGGATCTGCTCTGCCAGGCCTCGCAAGAGCATCAGCACCCCACCCTGTGCCTTGCCAGGCCAGTGAGATCACTGTAAAAATAAATAGTTCCATAAGCACTGGAACCAGTCAGTTCTTCTTTCATGTGGTTTAGTCTCTTGTGGTTGATCTGTCTTTGGCAAAATCAGATGGGTGTGCTCTGCCTGAAGTTTTTTTCTGCAGCAGGGCTTTTTGCAAGAGTTCTCAAGAATAAAATTTTTCTGGTGTCTAAAGTGATGTAAACTTGTGTTCAGCTTTCCCAGTTCAGCATTTACATGATCCATTTCTGTTATTTATCCACCCGTTTTCGCAAGATGTGTAGGAACAAATTGAAACTTCTTTGTTATATTTGGGCAATAGTGGCTAATTAAATCAGGTTGTTAGAAGACACACAAACAGCATGATTTCCCTAGGCAAGGAAACTATGCTAAAAGTATTGGTGATTCTGTGTGGTTGTCGTTAGGGCTAAAATTCACTGTAGGGCTCTCCTTAGACTACAGATGGTGCTGTGGTACTATCTGAGTTGCTTTTCTTAGGTAACCTCTGAAGTATATTTACAATAGTCGGTGAACTTGCCTGCCACCTTCTCAAAGCTGTAGTGTGAGAGGTGTAATTTTGCACAGTAAATGTTTCCATGGCTTTTCAGAGAACATAGCTTTTCTGCATGATAAAGTATTTATTTTGTTTATAGCTAAAGGCAAATAAAAAGTACAGTGTCTGGGTTTTATTTATTTATTTATTTATTTATTGTTATCCTTGTGTCTGTTTTGCTGGCTGGCAATATTTTCTCTCACATTTCTTCCTGTAGATACTTAGACTTGCCTCACCAGAGCATGAGGAACATTCCTTGTCTGTCTCAAAAATAGTAGCAAGTAAAATGTTATTTGTGATTCAAGTGAAATTGAAATTCTCAGGTACTGATGCTAGTCTTGCACTGTCTGATTTAGGTTGAATGTCTCTTTGCCTCCATGTCTTTTACCAGAGTCAAGGTGGTGTTATTTGCACATCTACTTCAGAAGTAAAATATATGAGGGCATGGATGCAAATTGTACTTTTTCCCCTTGCCCAAGCTAGAGTGGTGTGTGTTGTATGTATGGCACTGGTGGGGAGTGGTGGAGTAATGGGTTCCATATTCTAGGAGGTCTTGGTGGGCATCAGATGGATATAAAGGAATAGCGAGAGAAGGTAAAACTATGTCTTACTGACATGTATTTGCCCCCAAAGTCTGAACTGACCAGAGGATTTCATTACTTTGTGTTGTTTTTGTTTTGTTTTTGGAGTTTTTTTTAAACATTGTGAAGAATTCAAATGATGTTATTGGTGGGTTAACGATACAGTCTGCAGACTGTCTTAAAATAGCTTGTTTCCATGTGTGAATTTGAAATTTCCTAGTATGTCAGTGAGCAGCATAAAATATAGTGAAGTTTGGTTGTTCACAGTCTGAGAGTAACTTTGCTGCGTGTTGTCTCCTCATGCAGAGGAGATCCGGCTACTAATGGTATTGTGCCTATCTGCCACTGTACTGAAGTAATCTTATTTGGTGGGACAGAGCAAGTGTCCAGGAGGAAGGGAAGTGTATCTGACACGATTACTCATTTATTATTTTTGTTGTATTTTATTTTTAAAGCAAGCCCTAGCATCAGAGTGCACACATGTCCCCCATTGTGGTTGTTTTACATCTGAACTCTTCGTATGAGAGGAAGCTGGCACTGGAAGTTGTCTTTGAGCTTGCTGAGAGTTTGGATATGAAAACAGATGGGTTTTTTTTTGCCACGTGAGTTTACAAATAGATCTGCTTTTGGCATTGTCTTAGCGGGCAATTGTATGGGTGTCAGAACTGGCTCAAAGGAAAGGTTATAAGACTTTTCGGCTAGGAAGATGGGAAGACCAAAATCATAGCAGCCTGGACTTTGTCATGTTCTCCAACAAAATTGTGCCCTTCCTAGGGTCTACTGTGTGATACCATGCAGTAGTTCTGTTGGTTTGGTTTGGTTGTTTGGGTTTTATTTTGTTTGGAAAGGCCTGTACCTCACCAAAGCGGGGGGCTGGTTTAATTTAAAATTAACAATTTAAATCAAAATAATTTAGAGTTTTGGAAAGTTACCCAGGCAAGTCACCAATTTTAATAATGATGTGTTTTTTAAAACTGTATATGATGTTACTCTGCAGTGTTTGCCAATACTGCTATATGTAATAGCAATGAAAGGTCCTATTTGGGGTTGGAAAGCTGTTGTGATGGACTCTACTGACATAGGTACTAACCCTGCAAACATACTTTCTGTTGAATTCAGTGATATAGCATCCAGTGGTTAAGGTGACCATGTGGATGTAAGGTTTGAAGAACATATATACATTATCTTAATTTTGTGTTTGCATGAGCTCTGATTTCTTTTTAAGTATCACCATTATTTTTTCTGAAGTGTGAAAGTAATTGAGGCTAATTAAAAAGTTACTATGGAGACCCTGTAATTTTTTTGCTACCATAAGAAAAAAAAAAATGTTCTGAGCTTAAACCTACTTGAATATTAAAATCAGTGGAAATACATAAAATACATTCAGGTATTATGCTAGATAAAAGTTTTGTGAAGTGTGGAGACCCTTTTCAGCAACCTTACAATTTGTCTTCATGGTATGTACAAGTTAGGGGGTGGAGGATGAAAAGGAATATCTCTGCTGTCTCTAACACTGATTAGATTGACTGTCTTGAATTATGTTTGTATTTTTTAACTTTTATTTGTTTCATGTACCTCTCAGTTTAGGCTTGTCCTAAGTTTTCTCAGAAATGAATATATTATATACACATATATGTTTACACTTTGTTCTCCTAGTGACATGCTGGCTACAGATCCTCTTTGTTGTATGTTCCTTATATTTTGCTTCATTGTAAAGTTGACCTTATGAGTGGGGAAAAAATTGAGGTAAATATACATGACTGTGGCAGGAAAGTACTGAAGCTTGACTGTGTTTGGGATTTATCAATGGAATAGCTTTCTGACAGATATTGCAAGTAAAAAAATCTTTAACATCAGTTTAATTTGTTGCCTCAGGAAAGAGTGTAAATCAGAAGATGCTACTTGTAAGAGCTCTGAATCTGACCCTGAGGAGTTATCAGATGAAGCAAGTGCTGACACGTTCTATGGAACTTCTCCTCCTAGTACACCACGCCAGATGAAGCGTATGTCAACAAAGCACCAGAAGAATAACGTTGGGAGACCTGCTAGCCGCTCCACTTTGAAAGGTAGGTGTAGTGTTTTGGTTTTTTTCCTAAAATGACCATAAAGTCACAGTAGTAACCCTTCATTACCTGACAGAGGACATATACAGAAGATGGAGCCAAATACTGAGGTGCAGTGAAAGGACAGCCCACAGCTGTCCTAAGTTGCAACAAGGGTATTAGAAGAAAATTTCTACCATGAGAGTGGTCAAATAGTGAACAGTTTGCTAGAGGGCTTGTTGGGTTGTTGAATCCCCATCTTCAGAGATTTCCAAAATACAACTGGATAAGATCATGAGCAGGCTAAAGTAGTTTTGAAATAAGCCCTGCTTTGAGAAGGTGTTTGGAAAAAATGACCTTCAGAGGTATTTTCCAATCCATTCTTTTCTGCAGTTCTATGGTCTCTAGTAGCGGTGTAGTTGCTTCTCTGCTGCCATTTCATGTTCTGAAGCATTTCACATTAATTCTCAGTGATTATTCTTTACTCTTATTCTTTACTCTTCAGTGTCACTGAAGCGATTACATTATAGTCACCACTATTTATTTCTGTTGGTGCTTTAGTCAAAAAGTCATAACTGGGGAAAAAACGAAAGATACCTGGTATATGTTTTTTCCTAATGTTACTCAATAACAGTATCTGATACTGAATAACAATTTTAGGTTAGAGTATGATTTTAAGCTTCTCTGTCTTATTTTTGGGCAGATACAGAATAAGGTAATTGCTCATCAGAAAGATAATTTTAAAAAACATGAAGTAACTACATCTTTTCAAGCTGGCCTTCCAAGAAAAAAAAGAAAAAAAAAGTGGTTTTTTTTAAACTAACATGTCAAAGGAAGTTAATTGCCAGAGTTGTTATGGCAGCTTGACTATTGCCAGTTAATATTTTGGAAGCAATGCTTTAAACTGCTTCAGAGGAAATGTTACACAGATTACATTTAGCTGCAGGATTGCATTTTAAAGGTAAAGTTTAGAGGAGAAGAAGGTAAACGGTTTAGTGTGAATAGGGGAATACAGTCTATTCATACTCAGTTGCATAGAGCTGTAGAGTGCAAGTTCATAATAAAGGAAGGGTCCATGCAAACATCTTCCAAAACTTTTGATTCCCTTTCATTTCATACAGCCTCTGAATAACATCACTGTGAAGAGAGAATTCACCAAAAGACCTGTTCTTGAAATCATTACACTTGTCAGTTATCACTGTAGGCATTGGAATTAAGCTGCTTTTACTGGCTTTTAATTGTGCCTTTTGGCTAAGTTAAACTGTATTAATGCAACATTAACCTCATTTAGTTCTGTATATGGTAGTTATGTAATAACTTTCCATGCTTTCTGGAGTTTTCTTGTTTAATTCTGTGCTTTAAGAAAGAGGTTAGTATCTTAACAGAGAAAAATAAGAATAACAAGAACTAATACTGAGAATATTATTAAGCATAATATTTCATAGTAACCCTTTGTTGCTGAGCACATATTGAAGATTAATGCCTTTAGGAGTAAAGGGAAGCTGTTGTTTATGACTGCTAATAGATTTTGAGGTTTTAAAGCAAGGTCTTGTGAAGAGATAGTTACGAAGAAGAATGGTTCTTGCTTCTGGAATAGTAATATCCTGGTTGCTTTAAGTGTACCTGTGTACATTTCAAATATGTGGTGGTTTGTTGTTTGTTTTGTTTTTGGTTTTGTTTTTTTTTTTTTAATTAGTGTTCTATTGTGTAAAATATCTTTTCTGGAAAATTCTTAGTTAATTTTCTTTTAACTTCTCTTATATATACAATATCAGAAAATTTATTCTGTATTGGGTGGGGAGGAGGAAGAAACCCACCCCAAAACCAACAGCTTTCAAGTAGACTGGTTGATTGACCTTGAGTGTGTAGGCATAGGCTGTTACTGAACTGGTTTTACTTCAGTAAGATAATTCGTTCAGGGATTCGTTTGATGTAACTCATCAGTTCAAAAAATAAATTTGAAATAACTTCTCAGACATTTACGTGTAACACAGATTTAAAATATCTTTATTTAGACAACTGAAGGGATTTGGGGCTTTAGGGACTTGCTTACTTACATCTCCAATGCTTGTTTAATTTTTATCACATCAAGTTTCTTACAACTTGAATTTAGTATTATCAAATAAACTGACACAATCTGTTTAAACTGCTTTCTGAATCATTTCTCCAGTAGTCGAAGACCCATGGGATTCACATTTTCTAAGGCATTTCAGAGTTGGTCCTAAGACATACATATGTATCTTGTCTGCTTTTTCTGACTCGGATGGTATGGAATGTCAGTCCAGCAATGCTTGCTTGCTTATTGAAGTGTTAACTTCTTGAACTATATAAAAACCAGTGCCCCGTCTGCTTTTTAGTATTAAACTTCTGCAGCTTCATACTTGAAGGGGAACCTCTATCCACCCTGCTTTCTTAGCTCCATCAAGTTCCTCAAGTTCACTTAGTAATATATGTATTTTTTTTAATGAGCTATTTAAGGTCTCAGACTCTCCCATGTGCCCCCTCTCACCAACCAATCCTTGCCTAGTTGTGAAACCTACCTGTGGCATGTAGCACTAAAGGGAACTGTAAATCAGAATTTGTGAGTACACCTGAACTTAATTTACAAATTAATTTAAGCCTGTATTACAAAGATGATGATAAAGTATTAGAAACTCCTGCAGTTAGAACATTGATACTAATTTATTGCAGAATTGCCAGGTATATTTGAATCATTGGTGTCTGCTTATTTGACAAAATCAGAGTATTTTGAAACAATTTGTAGATTATTTGCTTTGTTAAGAATGATGAATATTCAAGTATTAGGACATTTTGTATGTCTAGTTATGAATTATATTTTTAAGTTACCTTTCTTAAACTAGGTTCAGAGTGGGAAAGGGAAAAACCAGGCTCGCTGGAAACAAGCCTGGGATGTTTGTGGGGCAGGGTACCAGCTCCACTGCTCTTTCAGGGGAGGTAGGAGACAATGAGCCATGTGAAGGGGAAGATGCAAGAGCTATCAATGAGCTTGGACTCACAGTAGAACCTGGGAATGATCAAGTAGATGTGAAGGAGGA
>JAAGNO010025683.1:7570-19839 GCA_033439905.1 Ceryle rudis | reverse complement strand
GACCCTTAAACACCTCCAGGGATGGTGACTCAACCCCCTCCCTGGGCAGCCCGTTCCAGTGCCTGACTGCTCTTGCTTTGAAAAAATTTTCCGTAATCAGTAAAAAATGGAAAATACACTTTACCTAGTACATCTTCAATGGCCTTTCCATGACAAAAGTTTAGAAGCATTTTGGGGGAGGAGGAGGAGAATTGTATGAAAATTGCCTGCATTGCTTATGTCTTCCCTTTTCTTCCTTCTCCCTTTGTGGCTTCTTGAGAGATCAAGATCTCAGAATAGATGATGCACAGCGATTGCTGTGTAGTATCTTGTGACTAAAATCATAACTGTTCTTTCTATAATTTTTTTGTACCTACAAGAGAATCCAGTTGGACCGCTTTGGAGAGAATATTGAAAGGAGTGCAGTGGGGATACAGCTAAAAGGAGTCAGCTTTCCAAAGATCTTTCTTTATGTTATGTTTGCTAATGGAGGTCCTTTCTCAGAAGACTGATGAAATAACCATATCGTGAGCCTGCAATTCACCTCTGTGAATATTTGTAATCATTTGTCTGACACAGGTATTAAAATGTTCTTTTGAAGAAAAAAAACCAAAAAACCAACAACCCAAACAAACAAAAGAGCAAGAAAATTGAGGAAGCACCACATTTTTTTTCCAGCTGTGTAAATAATCTTATTTGAACCCAGAAATCTTTCTATACCAGATGCTTTAAAAATGCATTTCTCTTTAAAATTAGACTATCTTAGTGAGAAAAGCATAGCCACTCCTTGTTTGTTGTAACAGTGATGGACTTTCCTTGGTCTGAAAGATGGCAGACAGATATCTGTGTTTGAGAATTTACCGCTTCATTCTTTCCACCCCGCTTAGCTTTCAACGTGAGACTTCACACTCCAGATAATACTGCCATTTCCTTCTGTGCGCTGGAACTCCATGAGTGACTGGGGCCAGGCCTCTGAACTCCTTCAGCTTTCTTCCTTTAATCCTTTCTTCCTCTGTTGTGTTTTTCCTTTTACAAGATGCTCAGCGGTGATGTGGTGAAACGTTTGCTCTGCTGTCTTTCTAATTAAAACATTTCCAGACAGACAAACAAAAGACCTGTAAAAGAATTAACTAGAGAAAAATAGTTCATGGAATATTTATTGAACATACAAACTATAGCCTTTGTTGTGTTTTGGCCCCTTTCTGCTGGTTTGCCAGAGGAAGCAGCAGCTCGTTTTCTCAGGTGAACTAACCGAATACTGTCAGTATTGCTGTGTAACTATAAAAACTCCTAACGCGAGAAGATCCCGTTCTGGTCGGGACGGGTGAGTGTGGGAGGGGTGTTTCCACTCCACCCAACCCTTTTTTTTTTTTTCTTTGCTAATGTGGCCGTGAATCAGGTTTTTGTGAAAAGACACCTCTTACTGTAGAAAGGGTATCTGTAGAAAGTGAAAGCCACACCTGAAAGAAAGTCACTTCCTGCTGATCAGGAAAAAGAATCCAGAAGCTTTGGAAATTAAACAGCTAAGCTCACCACTTAGAGTGTCAGCTCGAGTCCTGTAAATGAAGTGATAGCATCATAGCTCTCCAAAATTTTCCTTTAGCTAATTCAAGAAAGTGGATAATGAGGAAATAATTAACCCCCGTTAGGTCCGGTGCAAGCTGAGGTTATACAATTTCTTTAAGACGCCAAAATGGAACTTGGAAGATCTGTGCGTCCAGACTCTTTATTTTGGTGACCTTTATGCGATCACTTTTTTCTGTAGTGCTTTAGTTCTTATCCACCACATCCACTCCACTATAGAGGGACCATTTTAAACATAACCAGTATTTCACTGTCACTCTGAAAGATCCCAACCTCTGGAGCTCCTGGATTCTGGAAAAGTTTTCTAATTGGAGTAGTGATAAAGTGTATTTTGTATTAATAGACAAGCTTTATAAGTTGAAGTATAATCGAATCCAGTGTGTGCCAGATGTGGTGATTTTAGAAGTTTCTTCATATTTCTTTTATAAGGTGTGGGCTAGAGTAAACATCCTTCACAGTGTTTTAACTCAGCCAGACCGAACTGCGATCCGAAAGCCAGAAAACAACGGTAAAATAATAGCTGCTTCTTTTTGAGATGATCTCACAACCTCCTCGCTCCCTAATTACCATAACTGTACGAACTGTTGGTTTACTTAAACATTCTGCTCGGGCCTGAACCTCGCTTGAGAGTGGTTAATTCTTACCACTTTTGGTATCATTTCCTTCCATAGCATTTACTGCTGCTTTCTGTTCCTGAAGTTTCTGCATCTGTTTCAGAATTCTCACTCCTTTCTTTCTGTATACAATTTTTCACGCAATGACCAAGCTCTATGTGCCAGATGTTCCCGAGGTCATGTTTGGAAGAACTCTGTGGTTTATCTAATCTCTCTACCAATATTGTAGTATGAAGTGCTTTAGTTGTCATTATTTTGGCATCTAAACTGTGTCGCTACCAAAAGGCTTGGCTTCCTGGAAGTGCTGGTCACTCAGTCTCTGAAAATCACGCTCTTAATAATTAAAATAGAAACAATTATCAAGTATTATGAAAAGCATGGCCATGTCTAACCTCCCATCTTTTCTTAAAACTTATTTTGAACTCACCCGGTGTCTACAAAAATGTGCATGAACGGAAGCCCTGCTAGCACTTAATTCTTATTAATTAGCCCTGTTATAATCTGTTAATTAGCTGTGCAGTTCAGATGCTCAGTAGAGTGTGAGAGTCATTAAAAATTTCAAATACAGATCCTGATCAGCTGGCTGTTTAATTCTCCTCAAATTCCATAGGATTTTTCACTTATTTAAAGGCAAACTCAGTTAAAACACGAGTGGATTTAGCCATGCACTTCAGTTCTGAAAACATAAATGACTGACATTTATGACCAGAAAAACCTATACTGCCATACGAGAGTATAAAAAGGGTGGAAAGACATTAAATTCTCATCCAAAAAACTCATGCTTTGTGCTTGGCAGAAGAGATTCCTGCTTGGAGAAAGAATTAATAGGAGAGCTGAAAGGCCAGGAAAATACAGAAACAGAAGCAAACCAAAGCAACCAAGCTTTTCAGAGGAAAACTGGCAGTTTTGAAGTCTACACAAGCTTCTTAAGCCTCATCGTGTTCTTTATCTTTACACGATTCTTAAGGTGAAGTCTGGGCTCCTGATCAGGGCACAGAGGTTCCAGGAATGGTACCTGGAAAAGTCCTCCGCTTTAAACCAGATCTGAAATGGTAGGTACGCCGAGAGATTAAGCTAAAAAGGAAATTTGTGCCTTCCTCCTTGAGATGGGTAGTGTCTGCTGCTTACGGAGCTGTGCTTTTACTCCTCTGGCTGGAGGACAGGTGTCACTTGCATCACAGACGTGTCTCCTCCCCAGAAAGCAAGGTCCATTGCTTTCCATCAGATAAAGAAATAGGTCGATACAAGTTGAAAAGAATCAGTTTTCATAATTCTCGTGAAGGATTGTGAGGGCTTGGTAGATGGGGGAGGAGCCGTGGATCTTGTCTACCTAAACCTCAGTATGGCTTTCAACACTGTGTCTGCTAACATCCTCACAGAGAAGCTATGAGGGTGATTTTCAGTGGCACAGCATCTAGTTGTAGGCCAGTAACTAGCAGAGTGTTCCGGATGTCACTGCTGGCTCATGTCCTGTTCAACATCTTCATTAACAATCTGGTGGGACAGGGTGTACGCTCAACAAGTTTGCAGATGCCACCAGCCTGGGAGGAGTGATGATATGGCAGAGGGTCATGCTGCCATCCAAAGGGACCTCATCAGGCTGCAGGAATGGGCCAGCGGGAACACTGGGAAGCTCGGCGAGGGGAAGTGCAAAGCTCTGCTCCTGGGGAGGAAGGACCCCGTGCACCAGTATATGCAGGGGGCCGCCCAGATGGAAAACAGCTCTGCAGAAATGGACCTGGGGGCCCTCATGGACATCAAGTTGAACATGAGGCATCAACGTGTCCTTGGGGCAAAGAAGGCAGACAGTATCCCGGGCTGCATCAGGAGCAGCACTGTCAGCAGGTCAAGGGAGGTGAACCTTCCTGCATCGGTGCTGATGTCAGACATCTCCTGAGACTACCATGTCCACATGGAGAGGAGAGTGAAGGTTTATTACTTGTTCTGTGTTGTCTGCTGGCTGACCGACGTGTTCATCTTAATTGACAGCTGCCATTCATTGTGCTTTCATTATTATAAACGAGATGCCGTGTGCCTCTGCCACGAACGCCCCGCAGAGGCATGTCGTGGACAATGTGGTGGTGGGTCAAGTCACCACATATGACTGTGGGATGCGAGTTGCTGGATTTAGAAGACTTAAGGTAGAGTCCTCTGCAGACTGGGCTCTCAGCATTGCTTATGAGCTCCCTTTACCAAATGCTAGAAAAGCTCAGTGTTCCTTTGTGGTAAATCAACCCAGGACCTGTGGCAGTTAGACAGTAGGATCGCTCTGAGAACTTGATCTGGAGAAAAGCATTTTGGATGTGCTGTTATAACAGAACTTCACCCTCCTCCACATAAGAATGCTCACCGTTACGTTAAATTGGTATCTTTATTCCAAAGAAATGGACGTGTCCAGAGGAACAGCCAGAAACATGGGTGATGTCCCCCAGGTCGGAATAAACTATAACCTGATGATTATGGAAGGCTATACTGCCTAGGGATGAACATAGCAACCATCCATTGTGTTAACTCATGTTTGGTAAGTCTGGTGCCTGCCCCGACTGCTTACTAAGGCAGTTACAGGCAGTGGGAGAGATGTGTGGCCTTCCAGTTCAGGAGTGTTTCACTGATTATCAGACAAAGGGGAAGAGGCTTCCTCCCCAGATCATAGAATCACGGAATCATTAAGGTTGGAAATGACCTTCAAGATCATCAAGCCCAACCATCTACTAAACGTTATCATGACTGGTAAAACATGTCCTGCAGTGCCACATCTGGATGTTCTCTGAACCCCTCCAGGGATGGTGATTCCACTCCCTCGCTGGGCAGCCTGGTCCAAGGCCTCACCACTCTCTTAGTAAAAAAATATCCTTTAAAAGCAGACCTCACTGACTGCTCTAGGGAGCTGATCCATTTTGTCTTCCCAAAGTATTAGATTGGCTTCCGTGACAGTCTCAGGCACTGGATCTGTGCCATGCTTAAACATCAGATAGATGCTGGACAGGCTCAGTAGACCACATGAGAAGAACATCCAACGTCTGGAGTACATGAATGCCAGAAAGCTGAGTTTCTGTTGAAGGGAATCATCTCTAAAGCTTCCAGAATTAAAGTTTAGAACGTGAGTGTATAATGCACAAACCCAATATTAGTTCAATCCTTTTTGGAATTGTTCCAAACGAATCCTTTTATAGAAGCAGATTTTACTGTCTACTTTTATAGCTACGTTTTTTCTCCCTCCAAATATATCTGTAAGGTACACTGCAGTAGCTGGTCGATATACATCAGTGACAAGATTCCATCCACCCGCAGGAAAATGTCATCTGACATTTAAACAGCAAATGAAATGTCCTGGGGACTTTCAGCCTATTAGAAGCTGGTAGTTAATTACTAATTATTGCATGGAGAAGCTTGAGGATTAAAAAGCAGGGGGGGTGGACTCGCTGATCTCCAGAGGTCCCTTCCAACCCCCACCACTCTGTGATCCTGGGATTTGCGGAGGGCAAAATTAGAGAAGTTAATTTTGAGATTGCTACATATATGAAGCACTCTGCAGTGTCGGTTTCCTTGCAGTCACTGTACTTCAGGAAAGCTTAACTTCAGCAAAATGAATGGGAAGGGAAGGTAGGGAATGTGGAGAGAGTAAAGGCAGTTTATTTTCAGTTCCCAGAAGTGGACTTTTAGAAGATATGCGTAGTCTGCTTAATCATTTACGATGTCAGTACTAAGGAGCTCTGTCTTGACTTGCAGTAACAATCCCAAGTCTGAGTGTCATGTTTTGATGTTTTGCTTTTTTTTTTGTTTCTAAACAGGGTACTTAGGACAAAATGTGTCATCATTGCAAAGGTATTTCATAGAAATCTAAACCCGACTTTTCACACAGCCTAGAAACATAAAGATACGAAACATTTATTTCTGAATACAAAATACATATCAAATGCACCTTCACTGAGTTGAAATTTTTGAGCACAAAACCGTTCCTGTTTCTCAGTGTCTGAACTAGCATTTAATTAGTAGGGATTTGTAAAGCTCTATGGTTTCTGCCATTTCCTACAAGTACAATCTTCCCAAAGCCCTGAATTTTTCAAAGCAGCACAAAGCAGCAGATTGACCCGTCTCTTAAAGATAAAATGAGGCATGTTTATTTTCATTTTTGCTGATACCATAATACAGGAAGATATTTTACGTCGCAAATATATAGTTGTGAGATATTCTAAAGTGGTCTGTATGCGTATACACACATACACGTGCATTGAAATGTCAGTGCACTGCTGATTTACTACAAGGAAGAAATTTGCGAGAAGATTTAAGTGACATTTGTCGTAAGTTTTAAACCCAAACTTTTATAGCAACTGGGGTTTTTTTTTTTGAACTATAGAGGAAAATGAGGCCTTAAAAATTGTTAAGTCATAACTTGTTAATAAATACAGCTGAAGCTGGTAAGGAGACCAAGAAACCTGGTTGAAAAAAAACTACTTCTTTTTTTTTTTCTTTCTCAACTTAACATCCGTGTAATAAATGTTTAGTCAGATTTACTGCAGGCTTTGAAAGCAGTGTCACTAGTGTGACATGGATGGCTATACACAATCTCCCACTACATACATGGTGAAAATATTTTATATAGCAGTCTTTCTAATTTCTTATGCTTTAGATTGTTCCAGTTTCCTAACAGACTTTATTTTCCTCTGTGCAAAATCATCATGCTCAGTTTTTCATTGAAGCTTTCATTTTTCTTGTTCATAGCAGCACTGAATGATTTCACTTTACTCTGACCAGTGACTGGAAAATACTCTCCACCCTTCCTACAAATGCTTTACCATAACTTGCAAAGGCTTTTTAATGCCCAGCTCAGGTTTGGTTTTGTTTTATAGTTCTGTTTCATGAAATGAGAAATTGTTTGAACTCTACATTCTTGCCAATTCCAGGTGGGGTTGATTTATTTTTTCTTTTAAGTTCACTGAATTCCGTTACTGGGTTTCCTGGCAATAAGTGGAACTTCTCTCATGATGACTTAACAGAGAGGCTTGGGGAATTTCACAACTGCCCCACGCTTCATGACTCTACATTGAGATGAAGTCTGACACGTTTATTTTCCTTTCCTTCCAGTGTGTGCCTGGCCATTTCCTTGCTATATGCTAAATTCAGTGGGTAGGACTGGGCTCTGTAGCCTGGAAGAAAGCCTCATAACCCTCAGGCCAGCTGTCTAATTTGGTCTGTGAGGGATTCAAGACCTCAGAGAATTCACGACCTCAGGTGTGACATGACAAGGCACTCATAATTTCTACCGATCGTCTCAAACTCGGTTTCAGGGCTGCTTTCCAAAACACAATCTTTCACGTAGGACTGATGCGTTTGTCACTTGTTCTTGGGGGATCTTGCAGGTTGCAATGAGTGGCTATTCTTCATGTTCCTGGTATATAACTGAGTTGAAAATACGAGTCACTTCGATTTTACTTTACTAAGGCACAGACCTTTGCTTAGCTTTCTCACTGGCCTGTGTAGTTTGACAGAAGAAAGCTGTGACAGCTTTGTCTAAATATAAACAAACAACGGTCATATGGAAATTAATTATTAAATCCAACACCAGTGAGTTTTGCCATATCTGTTCCCCGTGAGTCACCAGTGAGATTTCCAGTAGGTAAAATTGTTTTGATTCAGTCATTTCATTTATCGTTCACTTTCATCTGAATTGTATACCAGAAGCCTGCGACTTTGGAAACTCTGTTTCAGGTCTGGCAGACCCGACTGACTGGTTCTCACTGGCGTGAAGTTTAATCACCTGTCATATAGTTCATTAGAATTATTATCGTGCCTACCAGACAGGATCTCACCGAAGAGCAAGGAGAACTAGAGATCATAGTCTTCTGCATTCTCTGTCATAGGAAAGCTAGTTTTATTATATTTTTTTTTTTTTCCAAATCCCTGTAAAGTGGGAGACAGGAGAACTCAGAACTCTTGAGAAGAAAAAAAAAGAAAATACACTTCTTCCCCGGGAGTCCTCTGGGAAGCAACGGTCTCTTAAAGCCCACATTAATATGGCATTCATAGGGACCTTTCAGATGTCAGTAGAAGGCCTCTGCATCCTGTAACATTTACAGAGAAAACTTTTTATGGCAGTTTTTGTCTTTTAAGTCACTAAATGAAGACAAATTCTAAATCACAAAACCAATTGAGAGCTTCCGTGACATCTGATTCTGAAAACTAGAAGGTAAGTTGTACTCTGATAGTGAAATAAAAGAGTAGTCTTAGTGAGCTGTTAGTGACAGCATTCCTTACACGAGACTCATCTCTCCCAAACTCACTGGTCTAAAATGCAGTCATGGGCTATGTCTTGTTAGAAAATGATGCAAGCAACACGAATGAATCTGTAGAACCAAAACAATTAAACCTGAGGAGCGGAGATCTTCACTATGCATGTTTTGGAGGGGTTATTCCTAATTAACTCTAGTCTCATTCTGGCACATAACGAGCAGAGAAGTATTCGGTTCTGATCCTGGAGTGCATCTTCTGGTTTAACTTTTTTCCAGAAGAATTCAGTTCATATGTTGCAAGATGACTCTGTAATGCAGATGAAAACATTGTCCCCACTTAGGATCGGGAGATTTCTTTTAGAAACACGTTGGTGACCCGTGACACTAATATGCCCTTACTCTGAGTTAGTCTTTACAATCAATTAAGGTACATAGGCAAGTCCAGAATGCGATTTATTGGCACTTAGACGCTCTCTCAAGATTGATGTCTTGAAAAGTTTATTTGTTTATTGATATAAAAGGAATCTCCAACGAGAAGCTCAGGCTTAGCTGCCTAAGAGCTAAAATGATAGATATGGAGTAGGGGCCAACCTCACTAGAACAGAAATGAGTCTGCTTAAAGCATCTTACTTAGTTGCTCCAAAAAAAGAGATCATCCTAACAGTTAAAATAAATCTATTATTCTGGAGTTGATCATCGTAATTTTCTTCCATCAATCTCAGCTGTCAAGTATTTGAGGGTTTTAGCCAAAGCCTCTCCTAATGGATCTATTCAAAAGCTTAAGTGTTAAGTTGTTAAGTGGTTCTGTGACACGTGTATAATTTCTGGTATATGGACTAAGAAGTGTAGCTGGTGATTTTTGTTAACCTATGGATCTGTATATCTAAATTTAATGTTATATATAAGAAAGTATACTTTTATAGAATCATCGCTACTTCATTTTTTTTAATCTCCATACTCCTCATCTAAAGGTTAGTTTGTTTTCCTCCAGGATTTCCCTTCGAAGTTCATAGATTGTTCTGGGTATTAAATAGCTAACAAACTAGTTGTGTAAGGGTTTCCCATGAGCGGTTTCCTGGATGAAAAATACTAAAGGATGAATTTATTTTGTGTAATATTTGCCATCTACAAGTTAGCACTTAGGGAAGCAGTTTTCTATGCTGCTTCTCTAGGCAATGCAGAGAGAGGTAAGCCACTTCATCCTGGAACAGATGGACTAAACTGGCCTCCAGAGGAGTCTATCTTCATAATAAAATAGAAGGGAAAAGAACTCTGGAGGTCTTACGGTCCAGCTCCCTGCTCAAAGTAGGACGAGGCTTAGGGCAGGTTTCCCAGGGGTACGCACAGCTGAGTTTCGGGTATACCCAGGATGAAGAGATACAGCCTCTCTGGGCACCCTTTTTCAATTTTTGCTTGCCCTCATTGTGAACATGTTTTTCTCACTGGTCAGAATTTCTTTTAGAGCAGTATGTTTCCATTGCCGATTGTCCTACTGCTCTGCACCTCTGAAAGGAGTCTGACAACTCTATCTTCTCCGTACCTGCTTTTTAAGGGATTAGAGAGATTCCTTCAGACTCCTCCTTTCAGGCTTACAAACCCAGTTCTCTCAGCCTCTACTCATAGATATGGTGCTTCAGCACCCTGATCATCTTGGGACCCTTTTGCTGAACTGGTTCCAGTTCTCTTGCTAATAGAGGCCAGTATGGTATTTTCTCACTGCAGGAGTGCGACACTGACTCAATTTCACACCCACCAAGAGCACAGGTCCCTTTTGCAAAGCTACTTTCTAGCCAGTACCACTCAGACGAGTGGTTATTCTGTTGAAAGCACAGGACTTCCTATTTGCCTTCCAATTCACTTCCATTGTTGAGGTGATTAAAAAAGGCATTGGAAATACTGACCCCAGCATAGCCTCCTGAGGAAGCTGTTGGGAACTCACTAGGACTTGCCCTTTATCATGTTGATTGCAGCCCTTTGAGCCTGCCCAGCCAACCTCCCACTCACCCTATAGCCCATGTATTGAAACTGTAGTTCACCTCTGACCAAAGGCGACCTTGGAGCACCATGTCACAAGCCTTGCCAGGATATTAAAATCAACTAGTTGAACGAGTTGCAGAAGCATGGAGAAACAGCTTTTAGTCAAGGGCTTGGGCATCTGCAAGCCCAACAGTGGAGCAAGAGAGCTACAGAAGATGTGGTTAGATGTTTAACTTTGAATGCAACGAACCAGAGTCTGAAACTATCACGTGGTGGTTGTGCTTTTTGCCATCTGAGAGCTCTAGATAAATGGGAATACAGCTACAAAGGCTCAACAAAACATTCCTGATGATTCATCCTCAGACTTGTCTCATCTTGCAGCTCCCACTACTTACTCTGAGTGTTATCCCCGTTTGTGTAACTGCTGTTTTCCTTTCCCTGAATATGTTAAAGGTGGAATATGCATCAGGTGATTGCACGGTAGTTTCAGACAGGAAATAGTTTTCTTCTATATTTGGATCTAGTGAATTAGGGCTTGAATCTCACCATGCTGGCCTATTCCTATATTTATTTAATTAAAACCATAATAATGCCCCATGTGTTTCAGTAAAGGTCCTAGGACTACAAGACCGAATTTACAAACAAAACCTTTAGTATTTACAGGGCCTGTTCTGTACTTCAGGGAGATACTTGCTCGCTTCTTTCTGTTAGGCTGTGTTCAGACAGTTCAGAGTAATTACTTACTGTTGCACCTTAGTGCTTGCCCGAACCCTGTTGGAACAAGAAGCAAAGCTGTGCTGGGATGAGGCAGCGCAGTTTCCCTTCCCTTTCTACACTCTTGTTCCCATTTGAAGAAAAGCCATTCACAGAAACCAAAACAGCACCGAAGGCCAGCTGAGGACCCAGCAGCCTCCAAACCGAGTTCATTTGCCCCTTCAGTGCAGTGATGGCTTGTTGTGGCAGAGCTGGTCTCCTGCTCTTACTTGACATTTTTAACCCTACGAGGCCAAGATCTGAAAATTTTCTTTGTCTAGGAAGAAATACCAACCCTGTCCTGCATAGCTTTGAATTCACGTGTAACCACTAACCTACAGGAAACAGCAAATAGCTTTTTCCCTGAAGTGGTAATTAAAACGTAGCTTTCCCTACCTTTTTAGGGTTTGGTTTGGTTTTTGGTTGGTTGGTTGTAAAGTAATTTTAGGAATATTTCTGGGTGGGTCTAAGAAAGGATATGTTTTGTCTAATAAGTTGGGAGTGGACTGGAACGTGAAATAGTTTGTCTGAATATTGCAAAACTCATTTTATACATATGTGGGAAAAGAAATAACCTGCAGTAAATGTCAGGAAGTACACTGATAAGAGTCCAGATAAAAACTGCCCAGCAAACAGCCAGGGCTGTTTCTGCAGCGTATTCCTTCTGAAATGTTGAAACATGCTTCGGGAAATAAGGTTTCTTATTCTCTAAACTAGTCCTGTATTGCACACCATAAACGTACTGACCTAAAGACTTCTCCGAGCTATTTTTTTGCTACAAAGAGTCCATCTCAAATACAAATCTTTTCTCTAGCAACACTGAACTGAAAAGGAAAAAGGGAATCGAGGATGTTTTCTTGCTGAATGGGAACCAGGCAAAATGGGTTTTTGAAACAACAGGCTGTGCTTAAATGGCATTTTCTTAAGGACTTCATCACGGTGACAGACTAGAGCCATTCCCCACGCACACCACCTCTCCTAGAAACAAACCCCTGTTGGTAACAGGTTGACGTGAAGTTCACAACTCCCCAGAGAGACATCAAAGTGGGTCTGAGTTACGGTGTTAAGCCCAGATCTTAAGCGAGGGATTTTCATTTGCATCCAGGAGGTTTTCAGTTCATGTCTTCTTTCC
>JAAGNO010025682.1:51641-68779 GCA_033439905.1 Ceryle rudis | reverse complement strand
CGATCAGGTCGCGGATGCGCGGTGTTGGCGTGTCGGAGGTGGTGGGTGTTGGTGGGTAGAACAGGGCGTGGGGGGGGAGGTTGGAGGTAGGCAGGGAAAAAACAAAAAAAAAAAAAGCTGCATTTCTAAGTTGTTTCAAGAGTTTTAATAACAATAAAATAAATACAAATATGCACAAAACCAGTATCAAACCTATCCCTCTGACAGTCATGTCACCATTGATGCTGTGGGGCAGGAACTGGGGAAGTCCCAAACTGGACTCGGCAGCAGACAGGAACTAAATTCAGGAGATGGATTTGGGAACTGGATTCAGGAACACACAGGTTGGGATCAGAGACAGAACAACAGAGTCCTCCTTGGATGCTGGCTGTTGAAGAAGATTGCTTAGCCCATGTCATGGCTCAGCTTTATACTGAATATGGTGTTTTTGGAACTGAATACCTTCTTGGTCAGTTTAGGGTCACCTTTTCTGTCCACTTCTCACCACGGGTGTGACATCTTGCTTTATGGTACCCCATGTGATACATGAGATTTAACAATGACCTTGGTTTCTATAGTAACATTTATAACTAAGAGCCTTTCTGCACACCAATCCTTAGTAGTAACTATAAACTTAGAGGGTTATCACTTCTAGAAGCAGACACTGACAGCAAACATCTGCCTTTAACTTCAGAAAGTGCAGTCACTTAGAGGCTGAGCTGAAAAGTAAAATCGCTGAAAGAATTAGTTCTGCTCTAGCTCAAACCAGGACACCTCTCTGCATTGTAGCAGGAAATGTTCTCTGGTTCTCTCTCTGTCTGCTGTTGGTAGCACTCAGGATTGGGGTGGTTTTATTTGTTTTATAGTCTGTGTTCAGCAGCCAAGAAGCAGTTGTATATGGAAACTCAAGCTATTCTCTCAAAAATAGAGGAGGTGCGTCTGTGGTGAGAGAACTTATCTGAGAGAGTTGTTGGAGAGCTTGCTTTGCTGGTATCCCTACTCTACCGTGGATGAGTAAGACTTGCTCTCCAAGACCTTGGAGGCTAGTATACTTTATTAGGACTAATGGCATCAAAAGGCAATTTTAAAGACGTACTAAAACAATTCTTCTGTCATGGGAAGAAGTCAAGCCTGCAGTATTTCACTTAGTTGTTAGCCAGAAAGTTTACTTGGGATATGGGAGAGATGAAGACAGACAAGGCAATAAGGTTAAAATAAAAAAAAGATTGAGAAGGAAGGGAAGGTCAAGTAGTAATAAATAATCAAGATCCAGTTGTGGACAGTGAACAAACATTAACTTTTTAAGCTTTTTAACTGACATGCCAAAACATCAGTATTTAAAAATAAATTATGTGGAAGTGTGGTAGGTTGTTTTTTTTTAAAAAAAAAAAAAAAACAACCTTGGAGTCCTTTCTGGGTTTTTAAAATATGTTATTCTTAAATGATAAGGCTTTCCAAAACAGAAATGTAGAAGTTTAACATCCTTCCATGAGAAGAGAAGGAAAAAAGAAGTGCTAGCAGTTGTCTAATGACTTAATACTGGTATCTCAAGACTAATATCTGCTTTCTAGAATTTTGAAACAAAGACAGATGTTGCATATTTCTGTAGCCAAAAATAAGCCTACCTTTTGTTTCTGTGCAGTCTTAGTAAATTCAGTAAGGTTGCTCAGGTGGAGCTGCTAGTAGAGCATTGTCAAGCTTGTGGATTTTTGGCTGCCTTAAAGGATACAAGGAAGTGAAACTTGGGGACAAAGACAAAATGAAACTGAAGATTTTTGTTTTACAATCCCAACCTGTAGTCTGAATGTCGAAAGCTTAAGCTCAAAGAAAGGAGTGTGTTTGTGTGTACATTAGTATATATCCACATATATAGTTTGGTTTAAATGAGCAGTGAGGCTTGTGAAGGGCCTAGAGCACAAGTCCTGTGAGGAGCAGCTGAGGAAGCTGGGGTTGTTTAGTCTGGAGATGAGGAGGCTGAGGGGAGACCTTCTCACTTTCCACAACTACCTGAAAGGAGGTTGGAGCAAGGAGGGGGACAGCCTCTTCTCCCTGGTGACATGTGACAGGACCAGAGGGAATAGATACAAGCTGTGCCAGGGCAGTTTTAGGCTTGATATTAGGAAAAATTTTTTCACTGAAAGGGTTATCAAACATTGGAATGGTCTGCTCAGGCCAGTGGTGGATTTGCCATCCCTGGAGGCATTTAAATGGCTGATGGACCTGGTGCTCATAGTTTAATGGTGAGCTTGCAGTGTTGGGTCAAAGTTTGGACTAGATGATCTTTAAGGTCTCTTCCAACCCAAGACATTCTGTGTGATTTAGTGTTTCAGATGTGGAACCCTTGTCCTTGAAAATGGTTGACTTGCCTTTTTAAACTGAGTAGAGCCTTTGGTATTGAATGAGACATTCTAGAAAAAAGAAACTTTGATCTGAAGTTTTCCATTGGCTTTTGTTTTTTATAAAGTACTATAAAATGCTTCTAATTGCCTTTGAGCAAGATGTATTGAAATGATGCAGTGGATCACTGCATAATGATAGTGGATGAGAATGCACAACAAAATGTAGAAAGGCACCACAGATGAAAGGCCAGTGTTTAGAAGAGCATGAAATATTTGTGCAGATGTTTTCCAAGTCCACATTCAGTGGTGCTTCTGTCAGACTGAGTTGAATTGCCTCCCTGTCTGTAGACATTTTGAACTGGCCTGTGCCTACACTGGCTGTTACTACAGCTCTTGAGTCTTTGCCGTGCGTCTTCAGCTCCTGGAAGTTAAAATCAGGTGCCAAAATAAAGCTTTAGTTGTGTTCAAGTTGGGCTGAGCAAGATAATGCTAACATTTGAAGGGGGTGGTTTGCAATGCAGGCTGCTGAAGTAGCTCCTGAGTTTCCAAATGTTAAAATTTTATCAGTTGGTACTATAAGAAGTAGTAGTAATAACAATCATTTTATTTATTGGGCACCCTTCCATCGTTAATGTCCTGTCAGATGGTTTGCAAAAGATATAATCTGCTGTTAATGTCCTGCTAGAAGCCTCATAAAAGAAATAAAATATAAAGGCAGTTATATGTTTAATGGTTTATGCTTTCTCTTTCATGTTGATGCAGAATATTACAGTAAAAAGGCCAATTTTGCATCTTCATTGAACTTAATGGAGTTTCAACAACTTGGATTTGAAACAGCTCCAAAATGTGTTAATGCTTGTTTTTTAGGTTCAGTCAGCTGATGCTGGAGCACTCCTGATTGATTTGCAAGTTACCCCAACTGGATTAATTACAAGAGAAAAATCCTGTTTCCCTCTCTAAATTCTGCTTACTGCAATCCCACTTGCTATAAAATGTCATGTTAGGGAGGCTCCTTTTCCCTATCTTCTGACTAAATTGCCATTTCTTGTGCTCATTCTTTTCATCTTTTATGTTGTTCATTAAAAATGTTACGTTTTCTGCCCAGTATTGTTCACAGTCTACAAGGTTTTTATCACTTAGATAAAAGCAATCTACTTGATGCACAGCTAGTCTCCAGAGTGATCTGATTGCTTTTGTGATAGGCCTTAGACACCTAATGCTGTGCAGAGCACTTCTATGCATTTTTTTTTTTTTCAAATAACTAAATGAAATTACTTGCAGATGAACTTGTTTTAGAGCAGCATATCTGGAGAAGATTTTCAGATTTATGGCCAATCTATAATGCCTTCTAATATTTAGTAGCATAGTGGTCTTTGAGTGGTCCCACTGAGGAATGAGGTACAACTCAGCTTGAATGTGACTTCTTTATTCTCACTCTTCTGGTGGAGTGTGAGAAGAGAGGAAAGCATCTCGCCTCTGGACAGGAATCATATCTTTAAATCTTAGGAGGAAATATAGGCCTCTCTGTTAGTGTGAACGTAGATGCCTAATTATTTACGAGGTCTAAAAGTTGAAGTTGGACCTCTGTACTGGCTGTTGGATACCCAGTGGATACTTCTGTGAATCCTGTTCTAAGGTCCCTGATGTTCACCATGTTTGAGACACTGATCACTTCAGTCCCAGATCAGGATTTCAGTGGGTTACTATCTATTGGGCATTGGAGTACAATGCTTAAGTTTTCTTTTCCTATTTAGCTCCAAAATAAGTGTGATTCTGCTTTTACCATAGTCTACTTGCTCTGAAACAAAAACCCACATACTGTAAAAAGTTACTTCTTTTGCCCAATCTCCCAACTATTTTCATATAGTCTCAGCTTAAATCAAATATAAGTTTTTTTAAACAAAACTTTTATATTGTTTAGTGCACCTGCACTTAACAGCTTTTTGTCTTTTTATTGAAGGTTTTTTTTATTTTTTTAAAGCTGCCAACCTGCTTCCAGATGGTATCATACATGGGTGGTAACAGTCAACTGGTAGCAAATAGACTTTCACCCACACTTCTCTAGGAATAGGTTACCTCTCTGGCTTTGGTCCCAAGATAAAATAGTTGCACATCCTAGATTATTAGGTTTCATCAAATTTGGGTTGAAGTCAACCCTGGTCACCCTCTAGCCAAGCCAAAGGCAATCTTCATAGAATGTTAGAGGTTGGAAGGGACCTCTGGAGATCATCAAGTCCAACCCCCCTGCCAATGCAGGAACACCCAGGGCCTGACACACAGGAACAGATCCAGAGGGGTCTTGAAAATCTCTAGAGAAGGAGACTCCACAACCTCCCTGGGCAGCCTGTTCCAGGCTGTGTCACTCTCCCAGGAAAGAAGTTTTTCTTCCTGTTGAGGTGAAACTTCCTGTGCTTCACCTTGCCACTATTACCAGCTTTGTGGTGTTACCACTGTAAGGTCTTGGCTCACCCTAGCAGTGGAGAACACGTCGCGTACAGGTATGTGTTCAGCAATGGTCTGTGCTAACATGTTTTAGTTCACGCTGGAGTGCCTTGTGCTCATGCAGAGGCAAAACTGCTCTGCAACAGGTAACTTGTTGAAACTTGGTAGCTTATCTGTTATGTTTTGCAGAATTTTCCATTTCTAATTTTCATGCAACTGAAATAAGATTCTTCTTTTCTAATCAAAAGAATATGCCTGACAATTCCCTATGTAATCATACTGTAAACAACTGTGGGTAATTGTTCTTTACTTTCTTTTGTTGTTTACTTTGTTTCAGTCTTCTCCACTAATCTGTGTATACAGCACTGTATAAAGTAGTAGTCAAATAAGTGAAAATATTCAACATTTGCACTTAGTTTTGCTTAAATAAGAAACAATTTCAGACTATACTTTAGTTGTACAAGTTCTTATTCACGTTGTACCTGCTAATCTTGTTACCTGAAAGTTACCAGTACAGATTTTTGGGTTGGAACCCTAGAGCATCTGGAAATAAGAACCTTCATTTTTTTGAGTTTGGTAATTACACATTTTAGCAAGCTTTATAGATAAAAGCTGAGCATAATAAATTTTGAGGTTAGACCTGAGACTCGGCTGACAAGATAATAAAGCTGTGCAAACTCTTTGCAAAACTTCACCAGCTCTTATGGAAAGTATCACGTCTGAGTGTGGAAGTGAAAATATCATGGTTTTGATGGAAAAAAAAAAAAAAACCAAACCTTATTTTATGTGGAATTTCTTTTTACTTCCCCAGATGTAAATCATTAGGGTTATTATTACTCATGAGTCAGGACCTACAGCAAGATGCAAGCATTTACAATAAAATATGTTGGTTTTCAAATGCCTTTATGATAGCCACTTTCCACCACTGCCCCAGGTGCCACCATCCAGGGAATGTTTTGCAATTCATTCAGTATATATGTGAATTTTCTTGCAGTTTCTCATGCTGCTTTTCTTTTTTTTTCTTTTGTTGATGTGGGTTTTTTTTGGTTTTTTTGTTTTTTTTTTTTTTTTTTTTTGTTTTTTTTTTTTAAAGTAAATATCTCTTGATAGAAGTTGTAAGTAGAAGCCAGAACAGTGCCCTGGGATGTGGGGAACCTGATTGGGAAGGGTGGTGTGCAAGTCCATTCTACCTCATGCCTCTCATTTAAAAAACACTTCTTGTAAACAAAAACAAACAAAAAACCACAAACAAAACCCACCCCAAACCAAACAGTTTTCATATTACACCTTCCTGGGCTGACTATCTTGCTGTTTAAAAATAAATAGACTGATATATAGGTAGACACACGAAAAAGAGGTGGTGTTACTGACAACTCCACTATAACTTTCAGCCTATTAACATAAAATCCACCACTAAATCTCTGAGTGTAAACTATGCAGAGATAGAAAAGCCCCAAGGTATTAAGAGTGATTTTGATATAAATTCCAATTTTATTTTATGACCATTTTACAACTGCTTCTAGATATCTTCTCTCATAAACTACAAGGTACAAGGAAAATGTTACCTTTTTTTTTTTCTGCGGGGTTTCAGACAGTTGGTTTATTGTGACATGTTAGCAGCCTTTCTCTGCACTGCACATTCATAAGAATGAATTTTAATGAGCCTAAGCTAGCAGAAGACCCATAAAGAAGATGTGATTATGTTTTAAGTATTCATTAAAAAGTTACATTAAATTTACACATTTTGATTTTGCCTATGACAGTCAAAAGAAATAGACTGAGAGCATATGAGGCCATGTAAATCCATACAGTTGAAATTACTTGCTTGTATGGGCTGCACATGCAGAAAACCATTTCTCTAGCTAAATAGGAAACCTTTATGCTGTGGAAGGTGAGATGGGGGAAAAAAAAAAAGTCAGGAAGCCCCTGGCCAGTGCCAGAGTACTAACTCATTACTTATATCACTGCTGAATGACATCACTCATGCACATATGGTTATAGGATTTACTTGGTCAATGAACAGGGCTGAAATGCAGGATAAAAGTTGATGGTATCCTCATTTTAAACCCCATAAGGAAATGTTAGCCTTGTGAAAGGAAGGGTTCTTTAGTAATAATATATGGGGTGATGTCTGAAATCAGTTCCTGTCATGAGTGGATCCCCATCTGCAAACTGCGGGGGTACTTTAATACATTAGCAGTAGGCTGCGAGTTTATAGATAAATAAGCCATGAAAAATTATGAGTTATAGTGATGAACATGTGAAATTCTATATGAAATACATATAATAAGTAGTAATTTCTCCAAGCTAGTATTTTATTCTTACAAACCAATGTTGCTAGAGGTTTTCCTCCCCTTTTTTTTCTCATTGGAAATGGGTTAAAATTAAAGCTTGATAGGACAGTATGAGTATTGTGATGGAACTGATTTTAAAAGCTTAAGCCCTTTTGACTTGTATTTCTGATAGTGCAATTCTAGATTGACTAGGTTTCTTCTCTTGCACATTTTTTTTACAGCAAAATTTGACAGTATTACCTGCTGCCTGTTGGAACAGGGGAAAAAATATTATTGCATAAAGTAAATATTAAATAAAAATTTCTACTACTTATAAGGTGTTCTTGCTCTATAAGAAATCTTCTTTCTCTCACTGTGAGGATGGTAATGCTGTAAGATTTTTGATTATCATGTAGTTCTACTAAGCACCAGAAGATAACTTTTCAAATAAAGACATAGTTAATTGATTCTTCATCACTCTGTGCAAAAATGTTAGCAAGCATTAAAAATTACTTAATATATGTTGTGTGTAAGCTCTGTGAAAAGGCTACCAACATACTTGGTTGTTCTCAGATTCCAGGCTTATGGTGAGGACCTTTGTGTGGAGGGGTAATAATTTTAATCATACTAATGTAAGTTGGTAATGCCTGTCTAACAGCTATTCTCAACTATCCTAGGTGATACCATTCCCTACCAGTATGCTTAAAATATATCAGCTGAAATCTTTCCCTCTTCAACATTAAACTTAATTAAACTTCTTGTGCAGTTTTAGATGCTTTCCCCCCATATTTATTTTGAATTTCCAGCAATATATTGTTAAGAATATAAAAAGTAAACATTTCACATTTTCTAATACTAGTTTTCAGCTTTGCTCATCACAGGTATAATGTGAATAATCTTTGGGTTAAAAAAAAAAAAAAAATTAGCTGACTAAAACCACAGTGTTTAGGCAAATGTTTACAAATATATGCAGGGTGGGTGTCAAGCAGAAGGGGCCAGTTGCTTTTCTCTGGTGCCTTGTGATAGGACAGGGAGCAATGGTCACAAACTGGAACACAGGAAGTTCCACCTCAGTGTGGGGAAAAACTTCCCTGTGAGAGTGACAGAGCCTGGAACAGGCTGCCCAGAGAGGCTGTGGAGTTGTCTTCTCTGGACACTTTCAAGACCCACCTGGATCTGTTACTGTGTGGCCTGCCCTGGGTGATCCTGCTCTAGCAGCCAGGTTGGACTCAATGATCGCCAGAGCTCCCTTCCAATCCCTGCCATTCTATGATTCTAAGAAATGAAGCCTTTGTTGAAAGTTTTATCTTCTGTCTGGGTACTGACAGTTTCTGCTGGCCTGCCCCAGATAGTTTCTCAAATGTATACCATGATTCTTCTGAACTCCATTAGAATAAAAGAAGACCAAGTAGAAGTTAATGCTCTGATTTAATTTTTGTAGAGTACATCAGTGGGAGTATGGATCCCTTTATCTGGTTTCTTGATTGCAGTTTTACTGAAGTACTTAATTCTATCAGTCTATTGCAGTACAGAAATTCTGCCTAATGTTTTTTCTTTCATTCTCTATTTGTCCATAATAGGATTTCTATTTGACATTTCCATCTTTAAAATTTAAAAACACCTGGTAACTAATTTATGTTCAAATCCCTGTTTAAGATAGCCAAAAAAACCCTTAACCCCTAATCAGTTAATCTTATTATAGACATTCAGAGCCATAGCATGCTGTGAACAAACCAATGTTTCTAATGTATGTTAAAAACTGTTGTGAATTTGAAACTGAAAGCCTAAGAGCGTAGAAGTATTTGATATGGAATTACTTCAGGTCAGCCTTGTTCAGCCTTTCTAGTTATTAAGAAGGAACAGTTGGTGAATCCTGGTCCATCAGTTTGTTACCTTTGATGGTCCCATGCGGCAGCCTGCCTATTCAGAGGCCTAGTAGTCGTTGCCCTGTCAACTGGATATGCCTGCTTCTCCACACTGGAGGTCTTTAAAATAATCAGTATTTTCTTCCAGTTAAGTGTGTATTTGTTCATAGACTGGACATATGAAGAAAAAAGTTTTTCTTCAAAGTCTGCAAGATCTTCCTCCCTTGAGCCCTATTAAATATTTTCAATTTTTAGTATAGGATTAATTTTTCATAAGTATGTATTAGCTTAGCATAAATACAGTAATCAATGTTAAGTTATGAAAAGTTCCAGCTAGTTTTATCCTGAAAGAATTGAGACCTTAGAAATGGAACTTTTTGTGGCTGGGTACAAAGTTCCAGTTTCAGTTTACACTAAAATTAAATTATTCTTTGCCAATCCAAGTGTCTAGATACACAATTATCTCAATTGTAAGCATTAGTTTTAGAAAATTGGATCTTGTGTTTTGAAAACACTTAACCATAGCTTAGATTTGAGACGTTCTTGATGATGCAGTCTTTCTACAGTTTATGTGGTTGTTCCACACCACTTAGTCTAAAAAGTATATTTACTATAGTGTTGAATTTCTTGACTGAAAATAACATTTTACAAACAGTGTTATAAAGGCAATGATGGAGTTATCACTGTAAGTAGTTGAAGTATACACTGGTTGTATCTCAGATAACCAAATATTTTGGAAAACTTGCTTCTGTTATGTGTTGCTTTCCCACATTTCCGAGGGAAAAAGGTAATCTTAAGTAAATGACATCATAGAAAATGATTAGCGATGTGTAGGTTATTAATTTTCCACTGGCTATCAAACAAGAAAAACAATTGAGTAATATTCATCATTGCAATAAACCAAATCAAACAAGATGTTTCTTAATGTGCTTTATCTTGAATAGCTGAGTGCATGAAATGATTCAACACAGGAAGGGAACATTTAGTGCTTTTGCCCCAGGCTTATGTGCCACTGATACCATCTTACTAAATTGATGTTGTTAAATGGTGCAGACTCCTGGGGGCGGGGATGCTTACTTGGGTTTAGAGAGTGGTTTATTTTGGTTACAGATTTTTCTGTTTATAACCAATTTAAGAGGAGCTCAGTTGTATTATTTGTGAATTGGGAGAAGATTGTCCCTACTGGAATCTGTTTCCATTGGTTTAACCAAACAGTGTTATAATCTCAATTGAGTGGTCAGCTAGAGCAAGTGTAGATAACACTAGAGACAAATACTCTTGAGTTTATATGATACATTCAGATTTGGCTGACTTCTTTCTCAATTAGATTTCCAAGATCCTCAGTAAATAAGTAGATCTTCCCCTGCTTCTTGTTGATAATTTTTACCACTGCTCATTGGATAGGAGTTGTAATTCACAACAGAGTTCGAGAAAGGCAAATTTACATCTCCCTGTTCTGAAAGCAGAAGTAGCTCCTAGACAAGGGGCTGTGGTGATTTTTTTAATTTAATTTTTGTGGTTGTGTTTTGTTTGGTGTTGTATTTTTCTTTTCAACAGAGGGGGTGACTAGACAGTCACAGAACTATCTAATCTTCCTCTTCTTGATATGTCAGTGCTTACACCTCTTCACTTGAGTTCTTCTATCTCCCAGTTCAGTGCTGTACTAGTTTTGGGTCGGGGGTGAGGCGGGGTGGGGAGGGTGTGTCTATCGTGAAGGATTAAATAAAGTTATCATTTATTTAAAAACAAATGAACAAAATCTTAACCTGAATCAGAGAAGATGTTGGACTCCCTCCTCTCCATGAAAGTTGTAGGTATCTCTATGGTTTGCTCTATGTAACTGGACTAAGACATTTGCAGTTTCTAGGTACCACTTTTATTTGAGCTTTCTGTGTGAGATACAAATTCTGCTTACTCAATAGCTGACCTCCTGCAACTGTGAAGTGAGTTTTTGATGTTTTGAGATTTTCTTTTCCTTCCCTGTGTCTTTTGATATTCTTACCACCCAAGTCTGGCTTACCTGTAGCTGAAAAACAAAACAAAAAAGAAATGTCTTCACAGATGAATGAAATACCATTGCTGGGAAAAAAATCAACCTGGCTCGTTTTTAAAAATGAAACACGATTTGAAGATCTAACTGCATTGTAACTCAATCTCTGGCAGCAAAATTTGCATTTTCGTATTTCACGGTACCCAGTGCCTTATGCTGCTTTCAGCTCCTGGGTGATGGGGTGGACAAAGAGGGAATGAAGGGGCAGGCTTTCTTTTATACAGGTCTTCAGGAAGCAGGACCTCAGTACAGGCTTTTCAGCTACTGTGCAGTAACTGACAGAACATACCTCCCATTCTAGTACCCCACAAATCAAACACAGCCTCTTGGTGAGCTCAGTAAGTGCGTGAGGCACCTGTGGTCTGTCTTGGTTGAGCGGAGAGTCAAGGCTCAGCAGGAGCCCATGCTGTTAATGTGGAGCAAACTCCTTCCTCAGCTGCTGTGCATCACGTTTATCAGGTACTGCCTTCTGACAGACACCTCATGGGTGTATGTTGATGTGCTGTTTCTTAAATTGCAGTGATGATAGTGCCTCTCTTTAAAAAGTTTTTGGTCAGATCTCATGTCTCTAAGTTTGATAAATACATGAACAGTTTTGTGTCGCTTCTCTGTTTAGCCCGGTGTATTTGTGTTAGTATTTTGCTGAATTGGATGCTCGATCGTTATGGTACATGAATTGTGCATCCCTTCACACCTTGTCCTCACCTGGATAAGGATCAGTGAGTTGTGTCTTTACATTAGTAAGTTACTAAGGGATGCTGCTATTCCTCCTGCTGCAATTGGTGAATAAAAAGGAGCTCTTGTTGCACGTGCAGTAACTCTCACAAATACCCAAAGCATTAGAATATCAATCTTTTTTCCCCTGCAAACTAAAATATTAGTTGTAGAGCAAAAGATTTTAGATTAGTAATTTTAAGCTCATTTAATTTGTCTAATTTTCTGACAGTTTTTTTAATTTTCGTGACGAAAACATTTCTAGAAAGTTTTACAAAAATGCAGAAGCTTGTGCTGTAGATTGCAAGAATTAACTTTTGTTGGTCCATAGTAATATGGACCTTTTAAAAAAATTGCAGTGTAATTATTGTAAAGTAAATGCTTATAAAGACTACATAAAGTCTGCAAGAAATAATTTTATGATTATAATACTAGATTTATCTATGGAGAAAAATGGCTACCAGAATTTTTTTCCCCTGTTCCTTTTCTATTAGAGTGATGGGGTTTTAGTGTTTGTTGTTGTTTTGGTTTGGTTTTCTTTGGTTGGGTTTGGTTTTGGTTTGGTTTGGGGTTTTTTTTTTGGTTCATACATCAGAACCACTGCAACCTCAGTCTGTTGATTTCTGGTTTTGAGTAAATTGACACATGTTTTTGATAAAAGCTGTGAAGTATTTGGCTGTAACTAGAGATCAATTGAGTGATAAAGATTTTGTAATTGAGAAGTTGTTTTGAGGAAGAAAGTTGTCTTTGTTAGAGGAAGAGCAGAAAGCTAACTGAGAAAAAAAAAAATCATATAAAGTGTAACAATATTAAGAAAGAGAACATAATTGTAGTGGTTTGAGCTTTGCTGGATGCCAGGTGCCCACAGAGCTGCTCTATCACTCTCTCCTCCTCTCAGCTGGACCAGGGGGAACAAAATAAGATGAAACTTGTGGGTTAAGACAAAGGCAGCTTAATAAAAAGCAAAGCCACTCACACAGAAGCAAAAGAAAACAAAGATTTATTGTCTACTTCCCATCATCAGGAGATGTATGACCCCTTTTTGAGAAGCAGGGCTCCAAACATGCAGCAGTTGCTCTGGAGAACAAGCCGATGCCCGTGCACACCCAACCGCACCCCCCCCCCCCCCGCCCTTTCTTTTTTTTTTTCCTAACTTTTATATTTCAGCTGACATCATATAGTATGGACTATCCCTTTGGTCAGTTTGGGTCAGCTGTCCCAATTGTGTCCCCTACCAAGATCTTGTCCACCCTGTCCCACTGCAGGGGGAATATTGGAAAACTGCCTTGGTGCTGTGCGAGCCCTGCCCAGCAGCAGCCACAACACGGGGCTGTTGTCAGCACCTTTCCAGCTCTCAATGCAAAGCACAGCACTGGGAGGGCTACTATGGGGAAATTAACTCCAGCTCAATCTGACCCAATAAAATAGTGACAATTTAATCAAAGATGTTACGAATAAGGTCAAAATTGTTTCATACCTTAAAGTGAAAAATACCAAGTCAAATTTTGTCACTGTAACTAAATGCATATTCTTAATTTATTGTCACAGCTATGGGCACAAGGCTTCCTTATTAATGCAGAGATGCAGTGTCATCATGTGTCCCCTTTCATGCCACTATTTTGTTGATAAATTTATTTGTATGGCTGTTTGTATGTAAGCATGTTTTTACATAAGGATGGAAGATGCCCTGATTTCTTGTGCTCTTATCAGATACATCATAACAATTCTGACCTCATTTAATTTCCATATCTTTGCTGCTTTCTAAGACGACTCCAGAAAAGAAATTCTTGATCAGTTTCACAGTGTTGTAGTGAATGAAACTGCATTTTGTCCTTAATGAAAAGGGGGAAAAAAAAGGAAATTAGGGGTGTCTGTATGGTGGGGTTTAGAATTTTTTTGGTTGGTTTGTTGTTATTTAAGTTCCATTGTTCCTATTTAATGATCAGCTCAGGCCCTTAATTTGGGAGTGGTTGGAGAAAAGCTTGTAGTACCTGGTAACACTGAAGTATAAATATAATGAAATTTGTCTGTGTAATATGGATAATGCATAGATTATCTTTAAGGATGCTCAGTCCTAACACACATAATGAATTTTTGTGAAGCAATGTCAAATCATAGGTTGTTGGTGGATCTTGTTGTTTTCTAGTATGTGCATATGCTATATGAAATATTAATTCTGGATTGTCCCCAAAGTAAATCTTTCAAGACAATTTTGTCTGCACAATTCAAAGGAAATTAATGGAATACTGTTCTGGTTTTGATCCTAGGCAACTTTAGAACCTGTTTCTCCATTTGTGTTTTCAGTAATTTCTCTTTCAATTCTCTGTAGAATATAATTAACTTTTTTTAGTCAGAAAAATCCTTATAATCATCCTTTATCATCCTTATAAACATATTTTATTATTTAATTCTGGTTAAAATCAACAAGGTAAAAACTAAGTCACAAAGTGAGTGTTGCATGCACTATGTACTGGTAGTAGGATGAAATGGGATCTCCTGAGTCTGTACTGTTTCTTCCAAGGTGTCATTGAGATATTTTGGTAAGTCAAAGCCAAGTAGCTTGAGCTCAGTGCACTGTTGTTGACTATCCTGCGTTGCTTTAAAAAGTATTTACTTCTGCCTGTTAGCTGGAAATCAAATAACTACTTTTCTTTCTCCTTAGTACTCTATGGAAAAATACAGGCATAAAAATGATCTCAAGGTACTCTGTTCAAGGAAAAAATTTTAGAGATGTGAAGGAATCACTCTCAGGTTGATTTTGTTATTTCTTTATTTTTCAAGTAGTGACTAGTTTTATAAATAATAGGCTTCTGAGTTGTAAATGATGGTGTAGGAAATAATGAAATAAAAGATGTGGGCTTTCCTTTGAGTCTATAAATCATCCTTAGTAGCAACTATTTTTTTTTTTTTTTTTTCTGAGTGGAGAGAGAGAGCAAGTAGCAAGGAAAGAGAAGTAGGAAAAAGAAATAAAAGATTATGCTACCTTGCCATAGCATCTTGTCAAGAAAAGATCCTTATGTTTTTTCCCTGTTCAGGTTAGAAAATTATGATCCCTATTTTTAATCCCCAGTTCACAGCAGCCAAACACCAGGTAGTTATTCCTAGCATCTGTTTTTCATAAAGTAAGGTATACCCTGAAGAGACACTCTTCATAAACACTGAGCACCAGAAATACTGTTCGTATTAAATTGGACCACATGAATAATACAGAAGTCATGAATTTAAATTATTACTGGCATTTGCAGAAAATGGTAGTATTTCAGCCATTAAATAACAACTTTATTTCTGGAAACAGAAAGTTATTAAGTTGTAAATCATATTGATGCTATGGCTCAGATACATTTCTGGTTCTTAAACTACCCGGACATGTCTTGACAGTACTGTGTTGCACTACAATTGTTTCCTCAAATGTCTTTAGCTCACTTCTGTGAGGCACTTGAGCCAGAGCTGGAGTATAATGGCATTATTTTAGCATACTGGATCTAGGTGCCACTGTCTGTGGAACCAAAGTATCATGGAGTTGTTGAGATTATCCAACCCACATTGTGTTTAATTCTGCAGTCCCATAACTGATGGTGTCAGAACAGCTATTTAAAGGTAACTGGGGAACAGTACATTGAGTAGTATTGTTACAGGAACTTTTTCTCCCTGATATTTGAATTTTACCTGTTTACGTATCCTTAGCAGAGTAGGAGTACAATTTTGCCAGATGATGACCTACATGGGTAAATAAATATCTCTGTAGTTCACAGCACTTGTTAATTTCCCTTTCCTACTTTTCTTCACCACTCAACCTGCTTTCTAGCTAGTGAAGTTGAGGTGAGTTGGAAAAATAAGCGCTGAAACAAGTGACTATTTGTATATCAGGGGCTTATATCAGAATGCCGAGGAAGAGAACAAGTTTAATTTAGATCATTTTGGCACATGAAATCAAAAGCTTCCCTTCTTTAAGACAGATGTCATAAATGAACTTGAGAGAAACCATTTAATCTTTCCAGGGCTTTGCTTTGTAAAGTATGGGTGCTGTATTTTCAAAAGCGCCAAAAAATAAATATGAAAAGAACTGAAGATACTTTCAGTTTGAAGAGTCTCTCTAGTTCATATCATTCGGTGGAAAATAAACTGGATATATTGACCATGAGAACAGAAGGAAGAGCTTTCTTTGAACTTTCCAACAGGTCTCTAGTTGCTTCAATTGTTACTTCAAAATGAGGAAACTCAGGAGAACTTAAAAAGTTCTGGCTGGAGAAGTCACCTGCACTGAAAAGCTCAAACATGAATATATAGGGGTTTCACTCTTCATCAGAAATACAAAAGACATCAGAAAGCAGAATACTAAGCAGGGGGGAAAAAAGAGATACACAAGAGTTGCAAATCCAGCATGACAAAAATAAGTTCCAAGAGGAAAGCACCTTTGGAGATTGAAAGAAGCCCCGAGTAGCACAGGAGGCTACATGCTAGAGCTTATATTGTGAACAGATAAGGTTTGATAACAGTCAAGCTGACCTAGACCTTGTGAAAGAAGTCAAAGCAAATAGGAAAAGGGCTTTCAGCTATGTATACATAAAAAGAGACTAAAGATAGAAGAGCCTTCTAGATTGTAGTGATGGGATGAGTAAAAATGGTCAAGTAAATAATCAACTTCACAATCTGTTAGGTTGATTAGACTGTGGGCTCAGAGGAAAGAAGGGGGAGAAGAAATAAAAACTGAGATGCGTAATATTTTACAGGAGGAATTTAATGACCTTGAAATAATAAAAAGAAATTTAGGTTCAGCAGTACAAACCATTAGGCCATTTTTTAATAAGGATTAATAATGTCCTTTTCTCTTATAAAGTGCTGACTGCTACTTTTGGAGAAAGATGAGGTGAAAAACTCAGATGCAGTGGACACTGAAAGAGTACTTCTGAGCCACCACCACCGTGGTGTATCTGTAGGAGAGGAAAATACAAAATTCAAGTGAAACAGAGGAAATTGTTTCCACAGAGACAAGACAGTTGTTGCCATCACATGAGCCATGTTGCAGAAGACACTCACCTGTAATATTGCTTACAGTTTTGGTCACTTCAGCTCCAGGAACATAGTAAACCCACGCTGGGGTGGGAGAAGAGAATTACTGCAAAGATGATGAAGAGCCATAGCTTTTGGAGAACTTGCCCAAGAAGGAGAAACTGAAAGAGCTCTGGGGTTTTTTTTTCAGTCTAGTAAAAGCATCAGAGAGGTTGTTCTAGTAACAGAGCATTAAAATAGGAAACATCACTGCTGCAGAAGTTATCATACAGGGTGAAACTCTGGCATCATCTAAATGTTTTTGGTTTTGGGGGAGGAGGGAAGAAGGAGGTTAATCCTATCCTGTCATCAACAAATAAGCTGGTGTTTGTTTAAAGTCACAGGGATCTCACTTTCTGATGCTCTCCCTCAGTACTCTAAGAATAGAACTGCAAGCCTTTCCCCCGATAATGTTCCCTCCTCGTCA
>JAAGNO010025682.1:0-51541 GCA_033439905.1 Ceryle rudis | reverse complement strand
CAAAAAAACAAAACTTATACCCAATCGAAACACAAAACCAAGGGGGCAGTGTGGTAAATAAATAACATAGTTCCCCCCTCCCCCCCCCCCCCGTCAATATTCATATAATATTCAAATCCCAATCTATTATGGCCACTAGTGCCCTACAAATCAGGTTAGTATTTTTCTGTTATGAGGAGTGTTTATTTAAGGAAAGTATTCCCACATTCCTAAAATAATTTGCCCCCTTACCACTTTCCTCCCTCACACGTGCCTGAAATTCTCTAGGCTTTTGAAACATTAGGGTTGAAAATTAACTACTTTTTTTTTTTTTGAAGTTTTTATATTTACTCCATCAAATAGATTGATATGATCCACATGGATACAATGATAAAATTTGGGCTCTTCCACCTCAATGTGGAATATAAAATGGAAACATAATAGTTCTTCAGGCTAATTAAATCAAAGCTATAGCAAGGCAGCCACAGTTTAGATCAAGATGCTTCTCAGGAAATCAAAGTAGAAATAGGTTAAGGCTCCCTTTTGGTGTCCCATGGTGTAAAATATTGCTAAATCCCTGCTCTTTATCCATAGCTTTCTTTTGCCACTTTTCCATCATCTTCTCTTCACAGAAATAAACATTTTAATAAGCATATACAATAACACCAATCACTGATGGTAATTACTCTAAGTAAAGCAGCTATTTTTATTGCAGCAAATATAAAATGACAATTTTAATTATGTAAAGCCTCTAATGCCTTAATGATTTTAGCCCATTTTCCATGTTTGTACATGAAAACTGGCTCCATATTTTTACTGTTACCAAAGTTACAAGGAGATATTATTGGCCTTTAAATGTTTATTGTCATCTTAGCAAAGTGGCTTTTATTTTTTGTTTATATTCTGAAACCTTGGCAGAGTAGTGGCAATCCACACACTAATGGCTAATCTGGGTTTGTGCCAAAAGAACAGTAATAGCTACAAGCACAGGAAAAAAACCCAACATCTGAAGAGTAAATGCCAAATTAATCCCTGATGTAACTCTTTTGCCTTAGTGCAGTTACACTAGAGAATACATTTTTCACAGTGTGCATCCTGTTATAATCCATTAACTTCTAAGGGGGCTTGCGTATATCAAGATAGTAGAGCACACTGGGTTCAGCCATTGCCTTTCTATCCTAAAGAATCTCTAATTGCACTGCTGGTTGTGGCCTGTGTACTGTACTATTCAAAACAGCTAAACACATTCTATTTCTCATTGAGAAGCCTAAATGAATTACACGTTTACAACTGAATTTAGCATGTTACAACTTCCTCTGCTATGCCATAAAAATCCTAAAGGGATAGGTAAGTCTTGCTGAAGTCAATATAATTTTATGGTTTGATCATAGAATCACAGCATGATTTGTGTTGGAAAGGGACCTTAAAGATCATCTAGTTCTAGCCCCCTGCCATGGGCAGGGACACCTCCCACTAGACCAGGTTGCTCAAAGCACTGTCCAGCCTGGCTTTGAACATTTCCAGGGATGTGGCCTCCACAGCTTCTCTGAGCAACCTGTTGCAGTGCCTCACCAGCCTCACTGTAAAAATCTTCCTTACACCTAATCTAAACCTGCCCTCTTTCAGTTTAAAACCATTGTCCCATATCCTATAACTGTGTGCCCTTTTGAACAGCCCCTCTCCAGCTTTCCTGTAGGCCCCCTGTAGGTACTGAAAGGCTGTTATAAGATCTCCTCTTCTCCAGGCTGAACAACCACAACTATCTCTGCCTGTTTTTATAGGGCAGATGCTTCAGCTCTCTGATATATTTGTGTCCCTCCTCAGGACCTGCTCCAACAGGTCCATGTCCTCTTTATGTTGGGGGCCCCAGAGCTGAAAGCAGAGGTAACACTGATGATTTTTTTGGTTTTGTTCAATACAGAAAAGCTACTGGTTTGCTACTTGCTGTATTTAAATTTATTTATTTATTTTTAAGTATTAACAGGTTTATTTATCCTTACAAAATAGGAGAGCTGTTTTTGTGGAGGGGATAAGTGAGGTTATTTATAGTTGCTGTAAGCTAAGTCCTTTTCTGTAGAGAACAGTGGTGTGCCTCTGCTCTTACCATGTGGTTTTAAATTCATCATGCTCCACTCTTGGCAAAAGGATGAAAACAGAGGGTTCAATCCCCATACAAAGAGGTTTTTGAGAAATTTGAAAATGTGCTTTCTTTTTGAGTAGATTATCATTACAAGATATTTGCTAGAGGTTGAAGCAGCTACCTTACTAGTCATTCATTAATAATAATTTTATTTAACCAAACAGTGGGACACTGGATGACAGTAGAAAGTACCTTGGACACTTCCCCCCCCACACACACTTTTCCACTCTTACTTGTATTCTTCCTGTATCCAGGAGTATAATTTCTACATGACTTCGCTCAGTTCTAGTAGGATGTATTGCCAGAGAATATAGTGTGAGAAACTCTTGGTGCTTCTCTATTGTCTTACTCTACTGGTACCATTAGCGTAATGATTGAATAGCTCTGGTTCATTCTCTGCTCACTGGTTGTAGATGTGGTACTTCCCTGGCTGGCTGAAGTCTGTTAGATCTCTAGCAATCTTTTCTTATCCCCTCTGTCTTCTTAGTCTGCTTTTGATATGTTTTCTAAGTAGCACTATAATTTCTAAACAGGGGCACATGAGCCTGTAGAAATTGGCCAAATGTAATACATTCACTGTTTCCATTTTCTTTTTCTGTTACTGATTATTGCAATCAAGGTTATACATTATCTCTCCAAAGTTTTATTCAATCATAGCCTAGACTTAATGCGCCAAAATCTTGGCCACATTCTTGTCTGGGTTTGCAATCATCCCTGTTTGATTTGGTTTTTCATCAGAATATTGCTGCTGTTACTTAAAGAAGTTTAGTCATCTCCCCATCGTTCACTGGAGATCGTGACATCATGTATGTCTTGAGATGCATATTTTTTGTGGATTGATGAGTGTTTCAGCTGATGTATGCTGTTATTTTCCCTGTGTAAGTGAGTGATGTTTGTTTTGAATTCAGAGCCTTCATAGTGTGCAAAAGATTGTCTTTGGAGATATCTACCTATGCCATCTGGTTCAAATGGCATTGTAAACCTGTATTTGCCCAGTTGTTCTGATAATTCATCAGGTCTATACCTGTACCTCTTGAGTAATGAGATCGTGTTTTACTATCTGGAAATCTATACATAACCCAATGACCTGTCTAGTTTGGAAATCATCATCCCATCTTTTTCCAATGGCTGTGTGACACCATTATACCTGCTTTAACTCAACTTTTTCAAAACAGAGTGATTTACCTACAGAATGTTTGCTAAGATATGGTCAATATGATAGCTGTAAATAAGACTAATTTCTTGTTTTCCATAGACCCCATGAAAGTGTCTTGGCTTAGTTCCAATTATATTCTCTGGTTGTGTGGGTTTTCTTGTGCTTTACCTGCTCCCTTCCTAGCAGTGATGCTCTTGATTTCTTATTTCTCTTGCCTTTTACTGTCAAAACACATCAATATGTTAAATGTAAGGAGTTTACAGCCCTACAGTCTGGCTGATGATTGTAGTCTAGATAGTCAACCAAGTGTGGCAGGCTCATTGTATCCAATATATTCCATTAGCTACCTTGCTGTTAGCAAGCAAAAGGGTGGCAGAAATTGACAGTAACCCTTTCTTTGCATGCCCTATACTCTGTATGTTTTATAAAGTTGTTACATTAACCCATCTGAACTGCTTCATCCACCAATCAGTTGGTCATTGTCCCAGTAAATGCCTCACGTGACTCAGGCTTTTCAATCTGAGTACTGTGTTTTACTGTTTCTTGTTATCTTAGTTGTTTGTGAAATGTTTGCCTGTGTTCTTAGTCCCCTTTCCCTTGAATGCTTATGCATTGGACCCTTTCCTCTATCATCCTGAGCATAACTGATAATTAATCCAAAATCCTTGCTTGCTTCCTTCATGTGGGCATGGAAGAAGCCATGAGAGAAAGCAGTTCTTTCAGAACTTTCATCATTCTGAACTTTGCCCTATTCATAGCTAGTAAAATGGGAAAAGTGAAACTCCTAAGGTCATCTTTCTAAAGATCTGAAATGAGAATGGCAGCTCTAAAATAATCTAAATGGGAGAATAAGTGGACATGCTACCTTGACAGAATGAAATTCAAAATGTTCCTTATACTTTGTAGAAATCCTCTAGGAGAAATTATCAAAGCCAAGAGAGAACTAATGCTAAGTGTCATACTTTGAAAATAATAAGATGAGTAAGTAGGGGTCAGGGGGTGTATCTGGCCATGCCACAGTACTCGAAAGCTGTTGTAGATTTCAAATTGTACTGGTCAATATTAGGCTGTTGTTAAGGAAGAAAAAAAAAAATGCCTAAATGTTATTTGACATTTATAAACAGGAATGGTGTGTTAGACCAGTGAGGTAATTGCTCCCAAATGTTTATATGGCATCAGCAGTGATAACATTGTATTATTTTGGATACTGCTCTTTAAGAAAATTAAGAGTGTAAGATAATGATAATAGTTGAGAGGTACATTGGTGAACTCCCATATGTTTCTCTTGCCTTACAACTAAGACAATGTCACGTCAAATAGATAAAATAGGTCACATTACTGTGGACATTACTAAGAGCCTGTGTACCCTTTCCACAACAGTATGTGCTTTGCTGCAGAATGGAGAAGGTTTGAAAGTATCTGAGCTGCCTTTCACAATTAGAGGAATAGCTCTGTAATATGTACATTGAATAGCCCCATAAATAACACCCAGAGTTGTTTGGTTCCTCTTAAAGAACAGTTTCCTTGGGTTGATCATTAGTGGGTACCTAACGGATTCCTTAAAAAAATTAAAGCATATATCTCATAATAATACTGAGCTGAAAAATCTTCTCTTTAAAGGATGTTTTTATGTAATGCTTTCAATCTGAGGTAATGTTAATGGTTTAAGATTGACGCAGAGCTAAACACTCTTCTTTTAGCATTTGGCCCTCACGTGTCTATAATAAGCTCAACTATTTTATAACTCACAGGTCTGTCTAGAGCTATTGGCTTTGTAATGCTTCATAATTCTGAAGTCATAACTTCAGACTTTTTTAGTACAGTTTATTATTGCATTGATTTTTTTTTAATTATTATTTATTTCTTTTCCTAATTTTTTTTCTCTACCTCAGCATGTAACTCTGGCCTCCAGCACTGCAGGTCTCTCACATAACCTCGATGTTCTCTCACACTATTCTCAAAAAATCAGCTGTATTTCATGTAGGCCAGATAACAATTCCTGAATTTTCCCCTTTCAGTTTCAATCGCATTTGAAAAGGTTTTTCTGTCATTGCCTATGATTTTTATTTTCTTATTCTCTTTGTTGTTTTTTTAGATGAGAGGAATATATTATCACACTTGCTGTTGAGGTGTAGTTGTCATCTCTTCTAACAGTGTGAAAAAGACTGACAGATGTCTGCCAAGTGCCTCAGTTCATGGGCTTCTTCCTCCTCAGTGATTCCTTTAAGTGTTAGCTCATGTCTGGTGATGGTAGGGCCTAAAAAGAAAATGCTTCTTTCCACTGCATCTTCTGCCAGCTACTTTCAGTTTACTGGTGACTTGTCTCTGAGCAAAAGTGACTGACCATCTTTATCTGGTTAACTGCCAACCTTCCTTTTCCTGGTAGTGTGGTGATGGGTAAACTTGCATGGTTTTTAGGAAGCAGTTTTAGGAATGTCTGTCTTTACTGGTGTGACAAAGATGAGAACCAGTCTGTAAGCAGGTTCATGGTTGCCCTCCACAGATCTCGCTTCTATTGGAATTGGTTTTTTATTATCTAGTAAAATGAGTCCAGTCTCCCTAGTTATTCTATAGATGTTAATATTCTTTTCCTTGAACCGTCAATGCATCATAGAATTTTAGGCCATCTTTCAATCTTCTAGAAAAAAAGCTAAAAGTAAAAATATCTCTGCTCTTTTCAGTTGTGTAAAACACACAAAATAAAAAAAATTTCCATTACCTTCAGCCACAGTTGGCACTGCATCCATGCATAACACTCGTTTGCTACGTGAGTCTTGGATGACTCTGAGATCTTACGAGGACACTCGAGAGTAAAACAATAACTGTGCTGATGGTCCTTACTTTTTGTGTTCTGGAACCACACTCTGTGGATTTAGGATGTTTTTTTCTTAGTAATATGTAAGAGAATTTTTGTTTATCAATTTAGGAAGCGATGCAGGAGAAATGACTGTGGCCTGCTGTGAAATGGTTGGGTTCCAGCCAGAATTAAACTGATACCACTCATTTCTAGCTTGTGTCCAAAGCCACAGGCACTTTGATGAGATGATGAAAACCTGAACTGAAAATAAGGTTGTTGAAATGAACTGGAGTAGCTCAGCATACAGGCTAGTTGTAATGTTGAAGTGCATCCCAAGCACTGTTGACTGTCAATTGTTTAATAAAATAGTTCCTGATCTTTCACATCTTGCTGTAAAATAATCCGTGGGCCGAACTAACATGGGGAAGCATTGCTACTGCTCTGAAAGAAAAAACAAAGCTAAGCTGAAAAACAGAGTTAAGTTTTCTTGAAATGATTCTTCATTTGCCAGAAACTTGCCAAAAAGCATTCCTGTAAGTCTTGGATAGGACTATTTTATTTGGAGATCACATAGGGTGTAAGAAGGGAAACAGTATTGTGGCTCTGTGGCTTCTCTGACAATTTGATTGTACTTTTAAGCTAAGATAGTAATTCTTAAGAAAGCAACAAGTTCTCTAGATAGCTTTTATTGTTAGAGGCTCACACAGTTTAACAATACTGAGAAGAGTGGGGAGGAAAAAAAAAATTTTTGATAGGATTTTTCTTGTATCACTGTAATAAACTTCTCTGGGGTACATCAGTAATCCACTCCACAACTTCTCCCACCCCCTCATGCCTTCAAATCCATGTATTCCACACTGACTAATATAACATATGAAGAATAATACTACAAAGAGACTCTGAAATACGTAAAGATCCCTATGCCTTTCCTGAATATGTTAAAATAGTCAACAAAAACATGGTAATTTCAACTCCAGTTCATTTGATCTAATATAAATTAGCTGCTCTTGGGATATCCTCTTTTTAATCAGTCAGAACACATTTATGTGCTCACATTTTTTTTCTGTGGGGTTCATTAAGAGTTAAGGAATTGAACAGAACTGCTTCAAATAGAGATGAGAGACTTCCCCTTCCTCTCTCCCAGTTCATTTTGACCTTGTGATATTTTGGGCATCAAAAGGATAAAACCTACTTTGCTGTTTAGAACCAGGGCCATCACTGATGTCAGCTCTTCAGTACAGGGATGAAAACTCCATTATTTCTCAAAACCCCACTGAGTTAGGCATACCAGAACCAGAATCAATTCAAGGTTTTAGTTTGGAAAAATGAGATGTAAGATTCTTGGAAAGAGGCAAAGATAAGGTCAACTTTATTCTGAGAACAAGTCCATATGAGGAAAAGAAGCTGAGCAAGGTGGTGGGAGGAGCAAAGTAGCTGTGATGCATGTGTAATTGGGTGAATTAATTTTTTTGTTTTAATTTAATACAGTTTTATACCTTTGTAAAATGTGGTAAATCTCACTGGACTTCCATGTAACCCTAATAGGAGCAAAGAGACTCTGAAAAAGAGCAGAGGTCTATTATTGTGGGTTACCTTGCAAGATCAGAACCTACCAGAAGTGCCATAAAATAGTGAAGGTTGGTAGTCAAGCTGCTGTGGTCTTGTAGTTTAATTTTTTGTGTGAGGTCTCAAAAAGAGAAAATGTGTTATGGATATCTGTATTTAAAAAAAACCAAACAAACCCCACAAAACCAACCAACCAAAACCAACTCAAAAACAATAAACCAAGCCAAAAAAACCTCAACAAAACTCCCAAGCAAACAAACAGAAACCCCTCCACACACACACACACAAGAGAGGGGGAAAAAATTCAAAGCCCCCCGAGTCCATTAACTTCATTGCATGCAATCTGAAAAGATATAGCTTTGGCAATTGAAAATCCCATAGGAGTGGGTTAGCTAGTATACATGCTACCCAAGAGAAAACAAAATTGTCACATATTTTGCTTAAGGTGTGGGAGGAAAAAATCAAATAGCATTTTACAAGTGCATGTAATAACTTGAATTTAAAACAAGATATGTATTATTCAAGTAATTCTAAGCATGGTATAGTAAATTTTTCATGAAGGTTAAGAAAAAAAAATGACAGAAATATCATTTAAACTGAGTGTTTTTGATGCTGAACTTGAAAGTGGGGGATTTAATAGAACTTTTTTTTTAATATGACGAGTCTCAGATAACATCATATTTGGCAAAGTGCTTTATTGGTTTTTGGATTAGAGTTTTTTTCATAAATTTTTCTCTTCAAACTAATAAAATTCATGTAGCTGTCAGTTTGGATTTGATCCCTATTTTGTTTTGCCTCAACAGTATAATCTCAATCAGTCTAACTTATTTTTATGCTGCATTTACAGGGTATAAAGATGACAAATCACTCATGTCTCTGTGCTGGTATTTTATCAAAAGTTTGAAAGAATATCAAAGCTGAGGACAACAGAGGAAGATGAGGCTTAGAACAACAGCAGCTGTGTAACAACACTGGCTGGACAGATTCTTCTGTCATTACATCACTGCTTGATAGTGCATTGTGTTAACGGTCCCATACAGATCAGCTTTGTGCTGGTGATGTAAAAGCTCATTTTATCTGAGCAAAGGTAGCAGAATCTATGGGAAGGATGGATAATGGGGTGGTTTTTATGGAACCGGTGAGGTCTTTGTTTTAACTTTCACCTTGCTCCCAACCTGAGTGTCACTTCTGGTGCAATCTTTACAGCTTCTTTTGACATTGGTTTCCTTTCTGATTTGTGACTACTGGCAAAAGGGATGGTGGTGGTCTTGAGATACATCAGAAATTACCTCAACTGTATTACCTAAACTAAGAGCAGGAAAACTATATGAATGCATTTACTCCAAGTACTTTCTATTTTATCGGGTTTATATGGATTTTCAACTCTTAAGAGAAGGAATTGGGTTTTTACCATGTTTTCATGCAGCACCTGTCAGAATGAGGTTCAAATCTCAGGTGAGACATCTAGGTGCCCCTGCAGAATGCTATAATAATAATAATGAAATTTTGATAGCTTGAGAAATGTTTTCTTTCCCATGAATTTCTGTGCTTGATTTTTTCTTCTCTTTCTTAAAATAGACTCTACCTCAACCTTCCGCTGCAATAGTCTTTTATTTCTGGCATGTAAGATGATGTTGAGAAGAGAGAAATCCCCTGAGCATCATTTGTTGATGAGACAAAACGTTTCAGGGAAAGAAGTTGCAGAGAAGCATTTTTCAATTACAGTTTCTTAGTCCCTAACCTGTGATGTCTCACAAACAGGCAGGAATGTTAGCAGTGAATTTATCCTCTGAGGGTCCATCTCATGTGACATTTGAGATGATTAGAGAATTAGGAGAAGGGATTAATGTGAAATATCAGGCACGGGAACTTCTTGTGCCAAAGTTGGAGGAACAAATATCAACCTTTGGAAAGGAATTGCAAGCTTTGAATCAGAACTATAATTGTCTAAATGAGAAGGCTGAAAGGGCTAGGCATTTATCTGTGGTGTTGGTAAAGGATACCTTCAGAGGAAAATCGAAGTGACAGGAAATAAAATGAAAATGAAGAGCTTGAAGTTGCTTGGCATGATGAACTGGCTGTACCTGAAACTATGGATGCTGTGTAGAAGTTGCTTGAACTTTGCATTTCAGCTGCTACTGATGAGGAATAGAGTTTTACTGTGTTCCTCAGTTTTTTTTTCTACTGTTAAAATAAATGTATTTGAAAGTGATGAAGTTTTAAATGCAACTCTTATCTTTATTTCTTCAGAAGGAAATAAAAGTACTGATGTAAATGAAAAGTACAGGATAAGAGAATCACTATTATTACATAAGGAAGAGAAGTATATTACCCTTGCATAAACTCATCTGAGGTAGTAGAATCTACATCTTGAGTAAAATAGGTTCTCAACAGTACAGAAGAGTTCTTGGGTTTTGATTTATAAATTGTCAAATTTTCAGCTGCTTAATGTACATCTGCAAGTATCTAAAAAGAATTTAGAAAGCTCTTTCCTTACAGATTTTCCTGGAGGAATATGGTTAGAGCCTTCTCTTGTCATTAATCCCATGTCATTAAAGTCTTCTATATTGTAATACCTTGTTGGAGACTTTGCAAATGTTTTTGTAATTTTTGATCTTTTCCCAAAATGTGTGTAACCCATAGAGACAAATTTTTTTGGCTATGTGGAATGAAGGAGCAGTAAATACATGCAAAGTAAGGATAACAATATTTGGACATATAAAAACTAAAGAATATGGACCTTTCAGTGGTTCTGCTTTATAAACAGTTAATGGCAATAACGAATATGTGGTCTAGTATTTGGGCTCATCTCTTAAAAATCATCACTTCTTACTAGTAAAGAATGTCTAATATTTCTTCAGGAGGTGAAAGTGGTACTCTATCCAATACCATTTGGTTCATGTTCGATCATCTACGTGTTACTAATGGATTGAATTTTCTAGTCAGGTCATTAAAAGTCCTCCCTTCCCTTCCCCCCCCCTCCCCAATATGTGTGGTGTTCTAATTTTAAATTTTCACAGTATCAACAGTCTTCAGGAATAAAGAAATAGAGGTATTGATCACAGAGAGAGTGACTTAAGTTCACAGAGTAGATCATGTACCAGAGCCCTGGTCTACTGAGGCTCTGTCCACTGTCATTGAATGACAGTCTTCCATGACAACTATTACATATTTTTTAGCATTTCCCCCTTTGAACTTTATGTGATTTGCCTTTCCCTGAAGAAATTTCTTGCTAGGAGAAGTTTGTTTAGCCAAAGTAAAGTGATTCGGCAGTCTCAATCCTTTTCATATGATTTGTTGACATGTAGTTAGAAGTGTGTTAGAAACAGCATCTCACTAAAGAGATGATAAAGTCTGAATGGATAGTAAAGGCAGCTACTGTCTTTCCAAAAAGAGAATCCCCTCAGCATTGGGATGAGTTTTATTGTCGATATTAAGAATATATTGATATATGTCCAGTATATGGGTATATTGTCCATACTAAGCTTCTTTAGTGGGTTCAAAGCACTTTAGCTCTTGGTAGCTCTTGGCCTGCCAACCTGGCTCTTTTTTATAAATGCTACAGTTCTGTTAAGTAAGGAACATTTAAAACAATTTTTATACCAACTTTTCATTATTACTTTTCATTATTTAGCATGAAAATGAATTTACTTCAAAGAATCCTCTTGCTATCTTCTTAAAATACAGTTTTTGTGGTTTTTTTTTTTTTTTTTCTTCTGAGGCCAAGACCAATTTGTACTCTTGACTAGCTGTGAAAACCCTGAAATCTCTTCCTAGCAAAAAGATGAAAATCTCTGATATTTGTTACTTTTTAGAAAGTTGCTATCTCTGTGTAATGAATTAGGCACAACTAATTAGCTAGGCACCACAACTGTGAAGATTTCTGTTAACTGAACTTCAAAGCTTCCATGCTGACTATTTGCAGGAGAATGTTCATGCTACGATCATCACCGTGCTTGTCTGTTGCTTTTCATAGTGTCAACACTAACATGGCATATGCACCAATTTCCATAATAGAAGCTGGAGGTATGGGGATCCTGATGGTGGTAATAAGTTTTCAAAACCTGCCTGAAGAACATACAAAACTTAACTGACACAATGTGGTCAAATTTCATTAAAAAAATCCAGTTATGAGAAATGGGTCTAAAGGTTTTGAGTTGGACCCACAGGACAGACTTTTTAATTTGTCAAGGCTATTCCCCTGGTAATAGAGACTTAATCTTCACAAAGGGTTTAATAACATATTGTAAGAGGAATCTCTGTTCTGTGTTTTAGTGGAAGCTGTAACTTCTGATCATCTGTCAGCCTACGTTTCTCTTCCGAAGGTGATTTTCTAGATTATTCTTGCATGTACAAATGACTCTTAATTCCCACGTTAAAGGTATGGAAGTCCTTGTATCCATTCATATGGTGGCAGTTGTTTTCCTTAAGGTGCACCCGCACCTAACACTCCAGATGGGAGTAGAGGCTAGACTTGTGAGTCAGCTAGCAGCAAACAGGAGGGTAAGGGCTAGCAGAGATGAAAAGGGCAAAGACCTATGCTAATTTTCATCCAATCAGGACTTTTACTGAGTAGGTGAAGGACTGAGAAGCTCTGGAAGTATGCTTCCCAGGAGCTCAGTTCTTCAGCCACTGATAAAAGCATAGGCCAAGTCCCTTGTGAATAGTTTGGTTTTATTTTGTTTTCAGTGAGCAAATGATTAAATGCTTATAAATTGAAGATATAGTATTATTTCCAAGTTTAAAACTTTCTTTGCCTACTTGATCAGTTTCTTTAAGTTCTTCTGTACTCCGAATTTTCCTTAGGGGTGTTTGCATCATTTTCCAATACAGTGTTGGTTGCAAGTTTAATGAACTTGTTGCTTATTTTCCTTTCTGCTATTGGAATTTTAATATATTTAGCATTAATAATAGTCTTTCCCTTAAGGAATTTACAGTAAAAAAAGTATGGATATATACAATATGTGACTGAAAGTGTCTTATTTACAATTATAAGCTCACCTCCTGCAGATGCTGTGAAAGCACTCTGTTGTAGACTGGGACTTGAATGAAAGGCAGTTAATAGCTTGGCTTTAATACAGCAGCTGCTTCTGCTAGTCAACACCTTCAGAAAAATATTGACAATGACAATAACTACTCAGTATTGTCACAACATTTCTGAAACATAAATATCAAAGGAGGGGTAGTTTTTTTCTTCCCTTTACTTTTTCCATATACTCTTTATTTTTTCTCTAAATTGGTGCTCTGATGAATGAAGAGATGTACACAGAGCACTGATCCTTATCTTATTCACCTCCTGGATCTGATTTTATCTCACTTAGAGACAGAATTTGGCTGCAGCTCAACACTTGCTGCTGTCATGCGTGTTACTGAGCATACTAAGAGCTACTTTGTCACTGTAATGGATGGCTGGATTGGGGACCAGCTCATCCCTATTCAGCAAAGAGCTGAGTAATGTGCATACTTTTAGGAAAGTGTCCAAGCGGTTGACCTTGGAGTTCGCTACAGGGATGGTATGCCCTAATGTGCTTTTCTGAACTTGTACCTTCTTTGTTTATTAAGCAATGGAAGCTACTTCTACCATGCTAAGCCTGGTTCTGGGGTCTGTTTCATTCTACAGTACTGGGCTGTGGCCACTTTGCTTCCTCTTACACCTCTCATAAGAATTAAGTTTTATAAAAGCTTGAAATACTATTAATAAGAAGACAATAGGTTCTTTTTACTAGGATTTTCAAAACCTATGGCAGATCTAACCTACATGCAGTTTAAATATGTGTAAACACACGGTTAGAAATCCGTGAGACTTCTGAGCACGAAAGGAATTGAACTTAACTCAATAGCTTTCACTTTACAGAGTGCATCTTGGTGCATAGTTTTCATGCTTATCCAGACTTGGAAAATGGTAATTTTGAAATCATGGATATACAAGCAGAAAATTGCTCAAGGTTAGGTGAACCTGGCAGAGGGGGGAGGACCTTGTCTGGTGCTCAGCTGCCAAGGGGCCGTTTGTTTCTACTGGTAACCACTGAAAGCATTTTACAATAGGTTAGATTTACACAGCCTATACTTAGGAGAATACTTTTTTTAATTTTATGTGAAAGTCATACACTATAAAGATCTGGTAGTTATTTAAAGGACTATGGACAATCTTGTTTGCTTGAGTTTAAAATCTGTAACTCCTAGTGTTTAAAGCCCCCCTCCTTTGCTCTAAGTTAAGCAATGTTTTTAGCAATGATTAGTTTTCATGCTCTGCAGTTCCCTTTGTCCATTGCTTTGATGGTTCACTGGTATGTTATAACTAGAAAACTAATATTTTTGAGGTTTACATTTTAAGAAGCATTAGCTCAGAGGCTACATGTGGGCCAGCTGGACAACTTCAGCACAAGCAGAAATGAGTATGAGTGGGTGCTGCATGCCCATTTTCCTTGTGGGAAAAACAGGTCACTGAATCATCCCTGTCAGGCAATTTGAGCAGCTCTAACTGCACAGTTGGACTCTCTTCTTGGATTTTGAATGGTAAGGCTTACTTTGTGTCCAACTGTCAGAATATTTTATGCATCATGCTTGTAATTTTTCACTTGCCTGAGTTTTTTCCTGTTCAACCCTCAGTTCAGTGATCAGGGCTGCAATCCTTTTCTGGTTTCCTTTTCAGAAAATGCTTGCTTCATGTGAAAATGTTCAAAAGTATTTATTTTTTTTACATTGTCGAAATGCTTTTGTTTTCTTGTTTACTTTTTAAAGTCTCCTAGAACAAAAGACTGCATTGCTGGTTGCCAGTCTGGCTCAGCATGATTATCACCTGGGGTGCATTCTCTGGTTCTGACTAGGAAACCCATCATAGAGTTAAGAAACTTTTCTGGTGGCAAAAATACTCTAGCAAGTTCTGTATTCCCACAGAAGATTTTGAAAGATTAAGAACTTAAATGGGGAATAGAAATCGAGTTGAAATATCCAGTCATCTCCATCCAGGGATGTTGACTGTGAGAGTGGTGCAAGTTCACCTATGTTCAAAACCAAGCTGAGTAATCCTGCACTTCAAGAATTGTGCCTAGTGAATGAAAAAGGCTTTATCCTATTTATAAAGCTGCTTTTACATAGGAAGGCATCAAATTTAGCTGTCTTAATGCATAACAGATGTCACTGAAATGGGGAATGTCACCTGTGTTGTGTGGAGTCCCAGCATGAGCCACCCCAATCAATGTTTTATACAAGAAGTCTTAATTAATTACCCTCTTGCCCCTTAAATGTGCCCTATTATATATACTAAATAAAATGTGGTATTTAAATCTACAGCACTGATTATCTCTAAATCCCAAACTGCAAGTGCTGTGGTTTTGGCCCTTTTTTCATCAAGGTGGTTGCTAATCAGGAGCTCTAATGAATAACATTTAGCAGCATTACTTTCACACGCATTCTTGAAGTGCTTCATTAGTGTGTCAAGTCTGGTTTGCTTTCCTTTGTTCACCACAAAGTATGGAGTGGGAAGAGTTCTTGCTAAGGGGCTGCTTTGCCAAAGCAACTTGCTGAACTTCCTTCAATTTTATGGTTTGGGTGTTTTTTTTTTTTTTAATGATATGAAATGCTAGAGTTCAAATTAAATGGTGTTGGAACAACAGAATCAAATCCACTCTTGAAAGCATTGCAGTTATGGCTGTAAGGCTTTTACGTTCTGGACAAGTTTTTTTAATACTGCAACGGGACTCTGTTGGTAGTGGTGTTGGAACTATTTTCTGATTGCTAATTGACTTTTGAGGGGTTATAACAGCATAGATGGGGCAACATTACTGAAAAAGTTAATTAAAAAAATCCAAGCCCACCAAAAAAAAACAAACCACCACACACTTTGAAAAATGAATATTTTTAACATTTTTGCCCATGAGAAACTTGAAACATTTAACATGTGGATGAGGATGTTTACCCAGAGTTGGCAGTGTAAAAGACAAAATACTGAATTGGACTGGCTTCTTGGCCTCTTGTTTATTCTTATTTTTCTTTCCTTACAATTTTTCTATGCTTTCTATGGATATACTGTCACCTTTTATTCGGTTGCTGTTGATTAGAAACTAGCACTAGTTTTAGTTGTCCTTTAAAATCAAGATGGAAAATAGCAAACAAAAAAAAAGTGTACAGGGAGAAAGATTCAGGGGAGGTAAAGTTGGCAAAAATATTGGAGCAAAAAGACAAAGAGAAATCCAACTAGCCCAGAGAAAGCCTAAAGGCATGGAAAGTCAGACTGTTATGGTGTTAGTCTACCATAGGTCTGGATATGGGGTTGAGGCACTGTTAGGTTTGTTGCTGCTTGGGGTTTTTTTCTGCAAGTCCTTGGGAATTTGGTCAACCAAATGTAGGCCCCAAGTCACCTCCTGACTGGAATTAAATGTATTTCCAGAGGTGAAGTGGTGGTTTTTTCTATTCTCTTCCTATGATTCATCTATTGTGCTGTCTGTATTCTCTTCTTTATCCCATTTCCATAATTTATCAGTTTGTTCTCTACAAATTTGTTTTCTGTTTGTGACATCTCTCTGCTCTGTTTAAATATTTTTTTGCCTCCACTGAACATCTGCTTTAGATAATTGCTTCTTTCTTTGCTTATTTCTTCTTCCATTCTCTACTGCCCTCTCTGATAGCTTTCTCTTTTGCCTCCCTCCTTATTTGCTGTTCTTTGCTCCTGATTTTTTTTTTTATCCATTGCTACACAGATTTGCCTCCTTTCTTTGTTGCCCTTTTTCTTTCTTAATTTCTGTTCTTCCTTACATCTGGTAGTATTAAGACAGCCTATATCTTCATGTATTTTCATATGACCAAGATCAAGGTAAAATATTCAGACCAATGAAATTATATGAGTTAGACTTAATATTTATTCTACATTTTTTCCTTATTTTTCTCTCTGAGGATGACAGAGGATCCAAAATGTCTTGTACATCAAAACTGTTTTTCTAGTTGTCAGAATGAGTTTTTATAGCTCATAATTCTTTACTAAGTGACCAAAAGTGCTTCCAATAACTTTGTGATTGGCCTCAAGCTACATCAGTTATAGATTTTTTTCTTGCTTGTGTTACCTTAGCACCCCAAAATCTACTGTGAAGTTTGAGTGCACTGTTATATATGATTCTCATAAAACAGATCCCTGAAACAGTGACAAGAGACAGAGTATCCCCTTAGATACAAGATCAAGTATCTAAGATAGGTCTAGAGACAAGTTTGCAGAGATTTTTAGAGCCAAATATTTATTAAAATTTTCCTCAGCTGTAAGGAGAGAGGAAGGTGAGCCAACAGGAAAGCCAGAGATGGAAAAGGATATACAACAAATCTCACAGCAGCTCCAGCCATGGCAGAGCAAAGAAAGGCTGCTGAGATCTTTAGTCTCCAGCCCCAGTAGCTTTTTTTGTCTATTCAACTGTGGATGCCTCATTGCATTATATGAAACTGTTTCTCTTCTGCTATGGTGCTGTGCCTCTGCTGAGGAAGATGTGTTTAGGATGTGACAAACTGGGACTGTCAAGGATTGGGACTATTTGTGTTGCTCAAGTGCCTTCCAACTTGAAAGAAATATGAAAATCATAGTTTGTTCAGAAGGCTCATTTTTCTCTCCATAATAGATTTGGATAGAGAATGTAACTTTAGAGCTAACCCTTTCAAAGACTTAATATCCTCAAAATAACAATTTTTAGAAATAGTCTTGATTTCTTTCAGTCTTGCAGTGGAATATCCCTAATACCACACTGTTATGTAGTGCTTTCCTTCCACACATTTTCAAGAGTTTTACAAGCAAACTCATTGCTCACATTTTACCACCAAACTCAGCCTTACACAATGAATGTTTAAATCTTGTATAATGTTGTTCTGCTCTGTTCCCCAAAGCAGTGGTGAGATCCTGGCTTACCTGAAGTTGGTGGCAGAAAGCCCCATTAACCTCCAGTGGAGCTAGAATTCCACCCTCAGTGCCTGTCATCTATTTTACTTTTTTCAGTTCTTAATACCCTGGAAAATTGAATTCACTGAAGCAACATTTCTTTCAGGCCAGGCTCCAGGGAATTCTAGCTGAAATTCAGCCCTCAGACATGTGGATGGATCGTATGCTTTTGCCTTCTGGCAAATGGAGGAACAAGAGGGGCCTGAAACCTCACTATTCTTTCTGCAAACTTTCTAAAACAAACAAGCAAATCTCAAAAAGAGGAAAAAACAAAACAAAGAGTGTTTCCATAAGTGATCCTTCTTGTGGTTATTTCAGTTCTTTCAACAAGCTGTGTCTAGCTACAAGAGGGTATCTCTTGCTTTGTCCAGATATTTCAGTGGTGCAACAAAAGGGTTCAACAATATGGGACTGATAAGGATAGTAACTTCAGAGGTTCATTGAAGCTTATAGTTTTAGAGGTGAGGTAAAGAGCAATAAAAAGAAAAAAAAAATACTTGAATTAAAAAAAAAAAATGCACATTTCTTCACTGTTTGGTATATCTGTAGGCTTATCAGCATCGGGATGGCTTAAGCTTCTCTCTTGTTAACTAAAAGGAGCACCATCTGTAATTCCACGTTTCTTCCTTTGGTAAATATATTTAAAATAGATGTGTATCCAGTGCTTGGCTGTAGTCTGCTCAGTCTTCTGACTAAAAAAGGTGAAGTGGTGCTTTGTGCAATAAAAGCACAGGTTTTCTTGTTAATCCTGCACATTTTAACATTTACCTAATCTTCTCAATGACAATGGGGTTGGGACAATTTAGCCAGAAGCTCAGAATTTCTTAACTCTTTCTAGACACTCAGGTCTCATGGCTCTTCCATGATTTTCTCTGCTTAAATGTTTGGGTTTTTTTTTTTGGTACAAAAGCAATGACCATAATGGCTCTTACCACAATTTGGAGTTCAGGAGGCATGGGTTTGTTTCGATCGCCATTGTTTCTACTGTGTTAACAGTCCCCTGGGTGCTGCTCTTATATGCAGAAATCTGGGATGACACATCATCATGTGACTCCAAGGTCCAGAAAAGTATCCTATGGCCAACTTAAATATTGTAAGGTAGTTAGCAAATACTACATTTCACTTTTACTATCTTCTTTATCTAATCTGTTGTAATCAAATCTTGCTAAAATTTACAGCAGAATCTCAGCCTACCCCAGAGAAATCTGATCTGACTCTTGAATTTTGGGAAATCAGAAGTTGTCTGGCTATATAAAAACACATCAAACCCAAGAGAAGTTTCCTTATCCAGGCTTGCATTTGCTTTCTCCTTCTTAGTTTCCTTCAACAGTGAGCTTGAACCAAAGCCACATAGGTACATTCTAAGAATTGTCTAGAGAATTTGGGTGGATAACTGAATTTCCATCCCTGTTCAGACCATTCAGCTACTAACGGGTAAGGTGCGTGCTTTTTGTTTTTTAGGACAGAAGTGTTAAGTCTTTCATTAGAGCTTGTAGATTTGTGATCACTTGAGTTTACTAATATTTGTGTGTATTGCCTAGTACCTTGATTAGGACTCGCTAAAAGGCCTTGTTTTACCCTAGTCACTTATAATTGGCCTCACTGCAAGTTCTGTACGGTGGTTTCCTGAACCACATCACTGTACAGAGGTTCCCTCACCCATCCAAAAATACTTTGCATGTAAATGCCGGTCACATACAGGAAGAAATGTATTAATCCCAAAAGTGAATCTGGTCAAAGTACTGCTGCCATTTGGCCCCACCGTGTGCAAACGCTTTGAATGCTTTACAAGAACAGCAAGATTTTCTCTTACTTGGTGATTGAGTTAGAGAGGTAATAGGGGTTTGTTTACAATGAAAACTACATAAGAAAAAGAAGGATTGGGGAGGCAGGAGAAAGGGAAGCCCTTCTGTGCCTTCTGTCTCTCGGCTTAAAATTGTAAGGGTATCACTTTTCATCATAAAGGTTCAAAGGGTTAATAGAAAGATGGATTTTCATTGCATTGTGCACAGTACCTATGATAGTCAGTTTAAACTTTAAAGGACAAGTGAAAAGAGAGAGAGGGAGCTGAATGCTTGCCTTATATATTGGAGAAATTGTTCATTCGTGTGAAATGCTGACCTCTGTCATCCTGCCAAGCTGACTGGGCCCTAGGGTGAGCTGCTGCTTGAGTGCTGGTTGCAAAAGTTAGAGCTGCCTGGGGAGTACTTTAAAAGGACAATGTCAAGGTTGGTATACCCAAAATCTGACCTATCTTTTTTTTTTTTTTTTTTCCCCTCTTACATATATTTGAAAAGTTCATGTCATTTGTTTCTATGTTTAAAAAAAAAAAAATCTTTTAATCTAAACCAAAATGCTTCAATTGCTATTGAAGGATAATGATTAGGTGAAGGAGTTGTAAGAATTCAGTGTGCAGTATGGTGATGCAGATGTCAGGAAGAAGGAAAGGTTTAGAAATAAAACACAAGTATGGGGACTATCTTTGATTTAGGTGGTAATTAGTAAGAGAAAATTCAGGTAGAAATGGGTAAGGGATCAGTGAAAAAGAACAGTGATCATTTTTACTAATGAAAATATCAATGCAGATCTGAACTTAGGTTCACAAGAAGTTAATTCAAAACCTCTACTTATTTTTATTTTAGTAGCTTTTATTCTAGTTGTATGTGCTGATTCTTTCTCAGTAGTATTAGTTTGTCATATATAATTTTAGCCATAACTGAAATATACCCTTCCCTGTTCTTAATTAGAAACCTATCATAATAATGTCATTTTCTTCTATATGATACAGTATCGCAAGACCCTTGTAACTATTATAACCTTGATCTGCTTCTTGCTGTAAGAACTCTTACACAAGCCTAATTGGAAAATAGATGAAACACCTACACATGCAAGTCGTAAAAGGAAAGAGGAAATAGTAAATGCAAACTAAAGAAAGTAGTTTTTATACATAATTATGATGTTTCCTAGAAGATGCGGGGGGTGTGTGTGTGGGTGTGTGTGTAACAAACAACCCCACAACTCAAACCCAGAATGCTGAAGATTGCAGTTCAGCACTGGTTTGCCCTACAAGATTCCAGACTGCTCAGGTAAAATGATCATGCAATATACTGCATGATCACAAGAGGGCAACAGGATCAGACATAATACACGTTCCCTTTAAAGCTGGCTGACCTTTGCAAGCCTTCAGGAGTTTATCTGGTTTTCAAAAAAGTTTTCCTAAGAACTGTGAGGCTTGTTTCTGCTTGCATTCTTACTCCTGGAAAACACACAGCTACTAAGAAACTCTGTTATGTCACAGTTATTCCTAGCTCCCAAAAATTATACTTCTTTCCCTCTCTTTATGTTGGACAGGCTTGTCTAAATCCCAGAGGAATAGATGACCTTGCTCTGCACTGTGGAACAGAACAGCTCTGCTGAATGGGAGGAGAGTGGAGTGCAGATCTCACATTGGCCGGTCCAGCCTCAAGAATGCAGAAGGGGCCAGAGAGAACAGGAGAAGTCTGGAAGGTAATCACTTTCTCCACCCCTTCCCAACCCAAACTGTCACAAATCATGCTGTGCCTTGGGAATACCACTTTTGCAAAGCCTTTGAAGGATATACCCAATTCTAACACTTGCTAATGAAGATGATGACTGGAAAAAAAAACCAAAACAACACAGAAAACCACACCACCTTTTTGCAAGACAAACCTCTACAATAATAATTTCTAAATTCACTTTCTCTTTGTAGCTAAGATTTCCCATAACCTCTAAAGCAGAGTAAAAACCCAGGCAGCAGTAAAGAAGCTGTCTTGGTTAAAAGACGCTCAGCCTCCTGCCAACAAGGCTATTTAGTGTTTATCTCTATTACATCCATCTGTAGCTAATTGTATAGATATGGTAATAGTGCCCTCCAGAGGAGTTTTGAAGGAATTATAATACTCAAGAGCTAATACAAAAGATGTTTTAAAAATGAGTGCAACAGGAAAATGGAATATTGTTAAAATGATAAAATACTTGAACCTCAGGGGGAAAAGAAATCTCAATTTCAAAGCTCTCTCCATTTTGCATGTGCATTTACATCTAAGAAAACCATATCCTAGTTACAATAGGCATCTTCACAGCCTGATAGCAAACACAAAGTTTGCATAACTCCATTTGTATCAAGGATATAAAAGCAGATCTACCAAGCAATGAATGAGATATCTATTCATAGTCTGCAGCAGACATGAAAAATGTATTATGAGTGGGCTCCAGCCTCAGTCTAGGATGTCTGGATTTTTCTTGGACTTGCTACTATAATGTAGGCATGACACAGTTAACTGAGGCAGTTAAAAGTGCAGATATTTAAGGAGTTTTGTGGATGAGGTTTATTTTAAAATCAGGATAAACCATGCTTATATTCTCACATTCCATTATAGGAGGTTTTTTTATAGCCATCACTTGTAACATGCTGTGACACTAAACCTCAAAGGAAGGGCAAGTTACTCTGGGACAACATTATATCTTATTTTTGACTCTGTCCTCGAGGCCTTCTGGCATGACACCTCAGCACCTGTCAATTTCCTTGGTTGTTGTATTTGTTCATTTGTTGGTCAGGGTTTTTCTTCGTTTGTTTGAAGGCTTTCAGCCTATGGGGTGAAATTGCTCAGTTTTACATTCTGAAACTCCTGTCCCATCCGCCAAAAACCAACTAGCCCTTAAGGAAAAGCAAAATGACAGTGAGCTGTGTATTCACCTGCTTTTAGGCATACCCCAGGCTCATGTTTGACCTGAATGTTGCAGGTTTGCAGGTGGGTGTCTGGGCTTGGGGCGTTGCATCAGAACAGGTCCCAGGTTGACACTGCCAGAACTGGAAGGAGCAGTCTAGTGTTTCTTGGGATCACATGGATCTGGTAAGTTCACTTTCCTGGGAAAGAAGGGAGATGGTTGTGCTGCTTGTTATGTATCGCTTTGGAACAGGGTCACTGCCCTCAGTCTAAAACCTTCTAAACTGAGCTTTCTTATTCTGTGTGAATATCAAAAAAGAATGAAGTGAGCTAGGCATAAGCTGGTGGGGCAGGGGTGACAAGATGTAGCTGCTGGATATAGGGATTGTACCTAACTTCAAAGCATCCTGGTTTTCCCTTTCCCTGGAAACTATAGTGAAAAGTTCCTCTCCCTATCTGCATTCTTGTCTTCAGTGCGTGGTGGTTTTGTCCATCTCGTAGACTATGGTGATTGATGGTAGTACTTGTTTCTTTTATAGTAGTTACCAGCACCCTCCACACAAAAATACCAAGACATTGCTGTCTGTGTAGAGACTATTGAACTCCTTGAATGAGAGCTTTTCATGGGATGTTGAATGGGTGTGGATGAGTAGAGTTCTCTATTGCTTTTCTCCCTTTTCTAACCCAATGCATGCCAGATGATCTGATCTCATTGTGAGCTGGGAACCAGTCCCTGGAAAACCCTTGCCATCTGTAGAGGCCATTGTGCAAGGATTCTAACGCCTTCATCTTTCCTCGAGATATCCCTACTTTAGCACAATTTTCTCTTGCACTCCCTGACAGGGCCTTGCAGTTCCCACCTGACTGTACATGTGTAGCAGCAGCTCATCTCTGATGTGAAGCACTGTGCTTTTGACTTCCTTCTTGGCATCAATTTTTTTTTTTTTCCTCCACTTGACAGGAAGACAGAGCAAGGTGGGGAGGCTAGAGGAGTAGAAACAGTAAGGGTTGGCTAGACTGCCCAAAATAGTGCAAGACAGAACATAAATCTAAGCCACAGCTGCTGCAATGGGATGAGTACCTGTGGTATCATTCAGTAGAGTGTATGTTTATCACTATAGAAGTGCTGCAGGGCAAGTATCTTTCCCAAATCCAGTAGATGAACCTCCCTTGTTTAATTCTACAGGTCCAGTGAACAGGGTCTTCTTGCATCATAAGCAAAACTAGGAGCATGCTAGTGCAGAACCTGACACAGCAAAGAGCAGTTGCAATTGTAATAATAATCTGTGGTTACCATTGATGAGGAAGGTACTTAGGGGTGATAGATGAAGCTGGTTCCTCAGTGCTGCAAGTATCACTTCACCAGCCACTCATTCATGGGCCAGTTCAGTTGTGGTGGAGGGCTGCTGTGAGCTTAATTTCCACATAGCAATTTGCAGAAATACATTTTATTGCAGGTAAGCAGTCCCTTTGCATTATTTATGTGAAAACTCAAGTAAATTATTGTTGTCTTTCTTGCTGCAGGTAAAGTTTTAATGAAAACAGTAATGAGTGCTTTGCTGGCATGCATAGGCAACCTAAGTATGCAGCCAAATTAGCTATCTAAGCAGATGCTTTATATCCTCAATTGCATATAAGGAATGTCATTCAGGTGGTTTAAAAATTATATATACATTCACAAAGCCTAAAGTTTATTTTTGTTGTTGTTGGTTTTGTGTGTGTTTATTTTTTTTAAAGCATTTCATTTGTACTGTAAGCAATTACAACAGTAAAATTGAAGCTAGAAGAAAGATTTAAGAAGCTACCCAAATGCAAGAGGTTTAGGGAAAATTCAGAAGTATCAAGTTATCGAAGATGTTGAAGGGCTGCAATGTGCACTGATGCATACATAAGGAAGATATCCCTGTGGAAAGGTAAATTGAGACAAGGTTGATACTGTGTGAGCAAGCTATTGCTTTGGCTTTAGATGCCTGTATTTTTAGGCTTAAACAGTTATCAGTTTGTTAAATAGAGACAGTAGAGCTGATTCAGATGTTATAGTAGGTTTACAGTGTTACAGCTTATAGTATCATATATACTGGTTTACAGTATAAACCTAGTATAAGGCTTTATAATTGCACTGGTTTCACTGAAGGTGCCCATGGCATCAGTAAGAGAAAAGGTTTCACTCCTACTAGTTCATCTGTGTATTGAACAAGGCACTGAGCTGACATGTCGTGTGAACTAAAGGTCCACTCAAAGCAGAACCCAACAAGGAGTGCAAGCGGGTCTTTATTACCATTTCCCCTTCCCTCTCATATGGGTCATTTAGGAACTGAATTTAAAGGCATACTTCAGTTAGGGCCTCTTCAAGGCAAACATGATATTAACAGCTCCCTGAGGCAGCATGACCAGGCAAATAGAGCAAAGTCAGCCTGGTTCTCTTGCCCTGGCTTTGGTCTGCCCGAGGGGTCTAGCTCTGTGCTTTGGGGTGTTCTCTGCTCTAGAAATCCTGTAGAGCCCCGTGAGCCCCAACCTGCAATGAGAGGGGGTCTTGGCCAAGCCACTAAGTTTTCCATAGGAAAAAGCCTGCTGTAGTGGCTAAGTAGCTTATTTTACCAGTGTGCTAGTGTCACAAGACTGGTTTTATATTTGTACAGTCTATGATATGAACAATTTCTGGAAGGTCAGCAAACCCTATTGAATGCACTGGACTGATAAAGCTGAATTTCACAGAAAGCTGTTGAGCAGGCACACTGGACTGAGGAGACAAAAAGAACAGAATAAGAAAACATTGGAAAAAGAATCACAGAAGGTAAGAGAAATGAAAGAAAACCGCACAACGTGAAATTTGTAAAGCTGTGTGAACAAATGCTTTGGCTTTAAGTACTTTGTAGCTTTAGGATGTTTGACTTCCTCAGCTGAAACTTGTGGCTTGACTTCTTTTCTGAATCATTTAAGCTCTTTTCTTGGTTCACTTGACATTTATTAAGTGTTTATATGTATGCATGCACATATTAGGCCTTTGCAGAGAGATCTATGTATGCATATAAATGTACACATATATGCATGAATGAATGTGCATGTATGTTTACATACGTCTATATAAGCATACATATGTGACAGTGTGTATGTGTGTAGATATACACAACAATCTGCCTGATTGTCTTACTTTAACTTTGTGTTTTAAGATGGTTACAATGAGACTGTTCTCTGTCTGAGCTTAATTTTCTCAGCAACTCGATATTTTTAAAGCTGGAGTAATTGCTTCTGCCAGAAACAACTCTGCTAAAGTGTGCTGTTCCTTTCAGAGGATCAAAGTACAAAAGATGTTCAAACAAAAGGAGAGATTAAAATCCATAGTCTACATTTAGTCATGGCTGGCTTTGTAGTCTGTGTGCATAGGTTGTGGAGGTTGATCTTTCACAACAGCATTTAAAACCTCGGGAGGGTGTTGGTAATTTAGTAACTTTGTATATTATATGTAGGTGTCAGCAGAGCCTGTGAAAATGTTTTTGATGTAAACCAAAATGTTTTCTATTTATTTTAATTTGAAAAGTGAAAGTTTCCGTTCCTTCCCTTCCCTTCATCTCTCTGTCCCTTCCGTGACTTGTTCTGTATGAGTAAACAGAGGATGAGGAGTGTTTTCACAATGGAAAAGTCCTTCTTGCCCTTGACAGCAAATGTCTCCTTACTGATGAATCATTTGAAAATGACTCAACCCCTGTATTGTGTTTATTGCAGCTTTTATTTCCTTTGCCCAGTAGTATCTACCCTGCTGGACTTTACTAAATAGGTAAGATGGCAGAATCCCTGCTTGATGAGCTTTTCGTTCAGAAAGAAATAAAGGCCTGAAATACAATAAAACACAAAACTTTTTTTTTTTAACTAGAATTCTTGTTTATCTGCTGCTTAAACACAACAAAATCTTGATATTTGTTTTCACTAGCACGTGATAAAACCTTTTTGTACCTACATAGCTTCGCTGATACCTCGTCCTCCCCTGAGTGCAGCAGAGCTTTGCAGCACTGATCTAAGAGTGGTAGCGTTGACACCATCTCCAAGCAGAATCTCAGCAATCGTGAATCTTCCCATAAAGAGCAACCTTCTGACATGGGTCGTGTTTGTCAGTGATGATGATAGATATGATGACATTGCCTGCAGCCAGACCTAAAGCTTAATTGCCACTGTGCTTGACACCGTGATCTCTGTTCCTTGCCTCACAGTTTGGGGGAAATGACAGTAGGTGGCACTGGAGAACAGTTAACACAGACAGCTGGATCTGTTACGAAATGGAGCAGTTTCCTCACCGTCTGTTTCGCCCCTTTTCTGGCGCCACGGATTGCTGAAACACTGCTCTGTATTCCTTTTGCAAGACTGTTATTACTCAAAGCCTCAAGGCACCTTGCAAGGGTGCGATTTGGGAGAGCTCAAAACTGTTGTGTGAAGCAACACCGAGAGCAAAAGCCTGCTGAGGATTCTGTATTTCATCTTGGGGCGTGTTAAGGCGTCTATTTTGCCAGCTCTTTATCTGCAGCTTTTCATCAGACCTAGCTCATCTGATCACAATTCCACATGGCTAAATCTGAATACATGATTCTTCTTGAATCCAAGTGAGATGTAGTCTCCTGCCGGCTGGTGGAGCAGCGAGAGTATCTAACAGAAGGAAAGGAGGCAGCCCAGGGAGTATCCAGTTTTCTTTGTCTCTAGATTGTGTCCCACATGCCAGCAAAAGAGGAGGAGACAATTCTTGATAGTTCTAGGAGGACTTAGGGTAGAAAGTGATTCAGCAGTTTCCAGCCTACGACTTTGACAGGAAACAAAAATAGTGACCACCTTAAAAGCCTAATAAAATCCTGAAAACCTGCAGAGTTTCCCAAGGAAAACCTTCATAACCTTGTCCTGGAAGTCACTGTGAGAAGAGAAGGAGACATATCCCAGCTCGGTTCGTGTTAAGCATATAGCCTTCTGTGTTTGCTTGGCAATACAAGCTTTTCCCATGCATAATTTCTTTGTTTTCTCAATCCTTTTCCTGTTACTGTGTCCAGTCACTGCTAGAAGAAGCAACATCACACTGCTGTAAACTCTGAAATGGCAGCTCTTAAAATTGGTGTGTGCCTCTCAGTATAGCTTTGCAGTAATTGCTGGTAATGACTACAGTACAGCACAAATGCTACTGAAGTTTGTGGAGCAAGCTGGCATTTTAAGAGTTGGAGAATATATGAGGAAAAATATGTATCACCTTTCACCAACTGAAATATGTTTTATCCTTGGCTAACTGCTTTTAAGTCACAATGATATCACTGGCATCTTTTTGCTATACTTTGCAGGGCAGAGTTTTCCCTGTAATGCTTTATTAAATTATTACTTCATTCATTTTATCAGATATAGGATAACTGAGATTAATTATTAACTTTATATGTTTTATTCCTGATCTGTTCGGTTTTACTGCATGGCTTTTTATAACTAAAATATTTTGTTGTTGTTGATACTGACTCCCTCATTGGTTTTGAGGATATTTTTCTGCCTGTAACAACCTTGGAGTAGAGTAGGATTGGGATTGTGTGTGAATTCTGAATAGCCACTTCAGTGGAGAAATTTATACCTTTTTAAGGAATGGTATGAAGCATGAAGGCAGATGATCCCCGAGGGAGCTCCCTTTGCATTGTGCCTGGAGCAGCCTCTGCTGCTCCCTTTTATGGAGGGTCCTGGGATTCTTGAGATCTAGGAAGATGTTTGTGACCAGTGCTGAATTTACTCCAGCTCTCTAGCCGGCCCTTTGCAAAGGACCTTGCAGAGGCGTCCTCAGTCTTTGGGAAATATCCCAGCATAAAGGAGGTTCTTCCCCCTTTAGACTGTCCCAGCTCTGCATACTGAAGAGCCAAAGCCAGAGGACCAATCTGCCATGCAAGATCTGTACCATCCCCTTCTCCTGTGAGGAGAGCTAGTAGCTCCTTTCAGATCATGCACCACTGCTGCAGATGGATGGAAGCTGCATGAAGATGGAGTAGAGTAAAATTTCTGACTTCTAGTCTTGTGTAGACGTCTTAAGAGTCAAGTCTTTCTCTTAGAGAAGCTGTCTTGTTAAAGCATGTTTGATACTTGTTCTGAAAGTGTGAGATCATCTATGACCATGTTTAAAAAAACGAAACCAAAAAACACACAAAACCAAACCACAAACAAAAAAAAGGTTGGGTTCCCAAATTGAGGAAGAGAACAGATAAGGTGTTCCCTTTTTATTGTTACTGCTGTTTGAAATTTCCCTGGAGGAACATGTGGGAAAGAATCATTACCACAGTAAACCGGTTGAACAGGAAGGGAAGCTTCTGACAAAAAAGTTACACTCCCATGATACAGAAAGCACATACGTCATCTGAATGTGTCCGTGAACAGGAAGACTTAGGAGACCGTATATTCTTCTAACAAATTATATGTTTCAGGTAAGAGGTTGCAACAAGTATTCTTACTGCTTAGCAAGTGACCCAATCATCTCTTCCTGGGTTCTGGTAAAAAGGGGAAATCGAGCCCAGAAAGCACTAAGCTTTTTTACTAGAATGCACATGCATGCAGAAGTAAGGAAAGTATTTTGGTGTGGTTGGATGGCAAATATAGTGTTGTGTGATGCTGCCAGATCACCTGATTTGTAGTGAATATTTTACAGTATTTGTTGGGATTGTCCCTTAAAACCCCCTCTCCCAGAACAACATGATTATGTGCAAACACAGCTGTTATTTAAAAGGAAAAGGAGGGCTTCATAGCTATATGAAAACAGCCAAACTCTCAAAAATATGAATTTGGAAATCACAAGGCAAAGAAAATGAACCTAAAAACATAATTTCTTTTTAAAAACACATCATATATTTTGCACCATTAGTGATTTTTGGAACTTCAGTGTTATCAACTCACTTTGCACAATTCAAATGGAGCAATTGTGGTTGGCAAAGAGCTGAACCTTGTATACAGCAATACGTCACCTGAACAGTATAGAGAGTGCAGGAGATAAGCATTCATATACAGATAGGTGGAGTTGAGCTCTATGTGTGTGTGTGAATATTTTTCTGTTGGAGAAATATGGGATGCTGCACATAAAAGCCTTGGTAGTGAATGAGCAAGGTTAGCTGTTACACATTTATGTATCATTATAAACAGAATTTGTTTGAAATGTAAAGAAAATACTTTAGAAAGAGTTGAAAGGGCATGAAAGGTATTGTATTTTCAGTGCCTCAATTATAGTCTTCTGGGTAGTCAAACTTCATTAATGAAGTTAGTGAAGGAGGGAGATATCATTCTTTTATTTTTCCTGAAACATTCCCATTTTCAAGATGGGGAAAAAAAAAAAGTTGTGATGAATACCTTCTACTCTAATATAGATTTTTATTGTAAGGTACTATTATCTAGACTAATATAGTACAGATCTTGGTGACATATTGGAAAAGCTATTTGTAGAGCTAAGCTTTAGCAATTTCTGAGCACACTTTTTATCTCGGTACTTTTTTTTTTAATTTCTGCTAGGGAATACTTTTTTTTTTATTGAATTATTAAATCAGATGTTTCTATTTCTTTGTTTGGGATGAAGTGCCCAGCACAACTGTGTACTTTATGTAGTATAGCTATTCTGTGTCACTTGTATTTTTAGGCTATATCTGTATCAGTAAATGAAACAGGCCAAAGCCTTGAGGGCACATGGCCCAGAACAGATTTTGGGTTTAGATCTAAACTCCCTAAAATAGATACCCTCATGCCTACTGACAGCAGTCTCCTACATATGCTGCCCATCTGAACAATAGGACTACTTGGCACTTTCCAGGATCCTGTCAGGAGGTTTGCTAGTAGCATCATGAATGATGATAAGCTTCCACAGAAGCTCATGCCCTTTCCTATTAATGTGCTAATAAAAAGATACAATCTCAGGCTTTAAAGATATATCTTTTCTGAAAAACAAAGAAACAAAAAAGGCTGTAATTGATATATTTTTATTTGTTTTCCTTTATATATGCCATATCTAAGCTTTTTAAATGTGGTGTTTTGAATGTTAATTGGAGATCCAAGTCTTCTATGTTCTTTGTAATCAGGTGACGAAAAGTTAAGACGCTAGGATGAAAGGTGGTAGAATGTGAAGAAATTTGAAGCACAGAAACAGAGGAAGATGTGAATGAAACTGCCATTAAAGCAAGCATTAATACAAAGCTTTCCTACCTGCTTGTTTTAGATTCCTTCAGTGTGCTATACAGGTGTAAAATAATGAAAATAACACAGATTTTCTTTAATATTTGTCAGAATTAATGTCAGTATTTATATCAATTGTTTTAGCCATCCTGTTGCTGTTATTTAGCAGCCTAGGATAATGATGATAATAATAATAAAAATAGACAAATATGTCTGGAAAGAAGGATCAGACAAAATAATATTCAAGTGCCAGATTAAGAATATATTTCGCCTCTATAGAGAAAGCTCTGAAGCAAAACAAGACCAAAGAAGTGTACTACTTTTGTTATACTAGATATTTTTGGGTTTAACTTTTGTTCTGTGCTTCATTTTAGTGGGTATGTAGCTCCAGTTTTGAACATTACTCTCTTAACTAACCTGGAACTACTGTAAGACTTCTCTGAGGATTGATAAGACTGAAGAGAAGAATCAGCCATGGCATACTTCGGGAGGGTGCCTTTCTCATACAATGAGTTTCATGAAGGACAGGCTGGGGACCAAGCATCTTGCCCAATGTACCATTCTGGTTCTGCTGGAAACATCCATCTAGGATTTGATCGCGTAGTTGATGAAGTCAGCAATGAATTTTTTTTTTATGGTTCATCACATTCACATCATCATGAAGAAATTTTTTTCCCATCAGATGTCTTTGGTCTGAATGTGCCTGATCAGCAGGTTTGTGGTCAGCCTCTAGTTGCTTATGGTGAAGTTTGTCCTGGAAATCCTACCTCTCACTGGCAACAAGGCACCGTGTCACCAACAATTGGCTTCAGATCTTCTTTACTGTCTGATTATGGAAACTTCTTTCAGGCAGATTCCTACCCCTACAGTCAAGAGAGAGAACTCTGTGGACCGAATATGATAAGTCCAGTCACAAATGTGTTTTCAAAAGTGGAAAGAGGCAACACAAATCTGAGTCTTCAGATAGGCTTTGACAATGTCGATGCTCCGTGTCCTGTTTTCTTAGACAACTGTCCATTTGGACAACAACTGAAAGATGAAAGTGGAAATGGGGAAGCTTATTTAACCAACACTTCCGGAATATGTGACCCAGGGCCTATCTGGCCCAGCAGCTCTGGACATGACAGACAGGTATTTCAATTTTCTCATATTAACAGTGCTTAAAATTATTAATTCTTTTTTGTGTCCTTGCACTTTGTGTATTCACCCACACTGCTGTAATGTGGATTAGAAGCACTTTATTTAAAGACCTTATGAAAAATAAAAGATTTGTTCCTCAGGAGAAGAAAAAGCTTTTGCTTCCCCTAGAGAGTTTTTGTCATTTGCCTTAAAATTCATCTGGCCAAAAGCAAGTGTGAGACTTCTTACTCTCCTTCATCTGGCCAAAAGCAAGTGTGAGACTTCTTACTCTCCTCTTATTTGGCTGTACTTGCAAAAACAGAGATGCAGGGTAGTGTCAGGTGTAATTTTCAATAACTGTCTTGATTTCTTGGCAGTCAGAATTTCCCACAGTATTTTTGTATCTTTACAATATGCCCTCAGACAAACAGTGTATGATTAGTGAAGAGATTTTTATAGAGTATAAAATCCTCTGAGCATTCTCTTTCTTTGATTCTAATATCAGAAGAGAACTCATCAGACCATAAAAAATTACTTTTGAAGGGAAGGTGCCTACTCTGGCTAGCTAATGATGATTTTATACTGGCAGAATCTGTGTCCTATCTGTTTCATGTTTTAACCATCTTATACTTAAAATGTCAATGCATTTCTGCAATGTACCTGTTAAAAAAGACTGTGTTTTTAAAATAATAGGGCCAGTGCCTTAGCTGGTATAAAATAAGTATCTCCATTGACTCTTAATGGAAACTTGCCATTTTATGCCAGAGAGAATCTAGATTATGGTCTAGAATGCTCTAGTAAGCTTATGTTATGGCTTACTGAATGATAAAACTACCACAGAGGGCTAAGTACAGAAATGTAGAGTAAGATGTGTTTGAAAGAGATAAGGTAACAAATCTTTATGGTTTGATATGAACTTGAGATTCAAAATAACTACGCATTATACCAAATCTGTTTTTCCATTGAACCAGATTATTGTTTCTGTGTCAAGTTTGACTGATATATCCTGATCCTGAGAGATGAAACATACCATGATCTGCCTTTATCATGTTCTGCATGCACTTCTGTGCATGTATAATTACTTTCTAAAAACAGGCATATCTGTTACAACTGTGGAAGCTGGATCCTCTGACACCCACTACCATCTTTAGCTGTCTTTTTGAAATACTTTATCTTTTTTCCTCCTTCCATCAGGTGTTCTTAGCTTCATTTATGATTTTGCTGTTTCTAATAACGATGTCTTATGGGACTCCAATGACTGACTCTCATATCTTTTCTAATTTTCTTTCTTTCAAAAGAACTGACACAAAGTAGGAAAAAGAAAATTATAGATCCTCCCTTTCGTCTAGTCCTTGTTAGCATTCTGAATCATTACAGGAATCCTGAAATCGCCTACAGGATACTTCTGCACTGTGAATATTAAAAGACAGTTTAGGATCATCTTCTGCTTTTAACTCCCAGTGATCACAGTATCATAAAGCAAAAGGGAAGAAACGTATGATTGACTTGTTTCTGTGTCTGTGAATAGGGAGAACTACAGAAGTAAACATATGCAGACCCAGACAGATGGGGATGTGGGGGAGGAATATATCTGAGGACAGGAACTCTTAAGACTAATCCTGGGCTCCACAGTTTGGAAGTTCAGTGAAAGAGGAGGGGATGAATGTGGAAAGACAAAAGGTTGTTGTTGCTTTTTGCTTGCAATAGGAAAACTAAAGGCTGCTGACATCATGGTGAAAAGAACAAGCCTTCTCATGAGAGTAGAAAATAGTGGGATACAAACAAGCAGGAGGAGATTAAATTATGGTATGGGAAGAAGAGGTGCTGGAGGAAGGAGGCATATAAGAGCAGGCACAAATGCTTCTGTGACAGAGGAGGAGAGAATTATAGGGGAGGAAAGAGATGAGTGAGTCAAGGGTGACTACAATCAAATGTGTGGGAGGATTTGATGAAGTTGGGGAAGTATTTGAGCTGTTTAGCTAGAAGAGGAAGAAATGGGAGAGAGGAGAGAATTGATTTGTAGCATAAAAATCAGTGTGGTCACAGGAATTCCTTCAGGGAGAAACAGCTGTGTCAGGATAGAGAGCAAACCAAGGCAAGGAGCTGGCAACTGAACCTTGAGATGGCAAGAAAAGGGAAAATGAAGAGTGAAAGAAAGTTAAGAGAGGGAAGGGTTAAAAAAAAAAAAAAAAAAAAAAAAAGCCTGTGAAGAAGTAGCTCACTGCTGCTGGGCTGGGACTTTTGGAAAAGGTAAGAAGGACTGTGGGATGACAGGGCTGATGCTGAGAAGACTGTCAGAACAGTTGGAAAAGTGAAGCACAACAGCAAAAGAAAGAGAACAAGCACAGGTTGGATTGGTGAGGTCTGGGATGAGTAAATGATGCATCTGAGTAGTAGGGGATGAGAACCAAGGCTGCAGACAGAGTCAAGTTGAAAGGATGCTGAAGCATGGAGGTGGGCATTGAGATAAGTCATAGGTATACAAGATGAAATGTTAACATTGCTGAAATCATACTGTCATTCTAATCCTTAGCTCCTGGATGCAGTTGTATGGCCCTAGGCTTTATTTATTGCATGCTAATCAAAATATGTCCAGTGTAATAAATGAAATGTTAATTTTCTCCGGCCTTATCATCACCAAGTCAGATGTTTAAAAATACTAAAGAAACTGTCTTCATAACATCCTTGTGAAAAGAGATTTTATTTTCTCTGTATTAGAAAGAACACTGAAATACAGCCTAAAAAGTATGCCGTAGATTTGTCTGCTCCACATACAATATTTAGAATCAAATGTTTTCAGAAAAACTAGCAACTCACTTCTTCACCCAAGCTCAATCATCAAACCAAACTTCACGATTCCAGTTTGGGTGGTCCAGAAATGTGAAATGTATAGTTAGTATTCATATTTGGGAAGGATGATTCAGGTGATATGATTAACATAATGGGAGAAATCTGTGGATTGGAAAAGATAGATTCCAGTTGTTTGGGGATGCGCTCTTGTTACTTCACCCCTGTTGTCATTAGTTCTCTCCGTATGCAATTCTGTGTCTCCTCGATTGCACACTTTCAGATATTTGCAATGAGTTGAGACTGGAGTCCTGTAGAAAAATGTCTGATCGTGTAATTAATATTTTACCTTTATATGCAATGGGAAAAAGTAAAATTTCTGGATACCTGAAAAGAGAAATAACAAAGCTAAATCTCTTATCCACATGACTGATCAACGGAGTTGGAACTATACATACACATATCTACATCTATTACCCACAGTTCTGCCACCATAACGAATATGAGTTAATTAGCAATGGCATAATTCATTCCTTCTGTGTAGACTTAATAATCTACACCAGATTCTTGCTTGCCATTAGGATTCACTCAGAAATGCTGCCAGCAAAGGTGCAGAGAGGCAGACAGCTCCTTTGTTACTTCTGTCTCCTACAGGAGAGGGTCTAGGTTCCAGTTTTGTCTGTCAAGCTCCTTTTTGCCATCCTTTAGTAATTATTTAATCACACAGTTTTTCAAGCCGTGAACTTAAAAATCCATACCTCTGTCCTCATAGCCAATCTAGCTTTGGTCCTCTCCTTCCTTAATTCCTCTCTTCCTCCTTCCTTAGTCCCCAGTTATACTTTTGCTCTTTTAAGGTATTCAGTCCCATTCAGTGTTGTGTCCCAGCCTCATTTTTTCTTACCTGTGGCCTAGTTCTCTTAGCTTTTTATCCACTATCTCTCTTATTCCAGGGCACTGTATCTGCTCTTTAATGAAAGAACTGCAGGTGGAAAAAGACACTTTTTGTATAACTGGAAGCAGCAGGTTTCCAGCCTTCCCTTCTCTGGGAATCTGCATCCACTGCTCCTGTAGGGTAGTTTTAAATTGTCCTTCCTTCGCAGCAGAGGTCTCAGGTGCTCCTTAGCTCTCTAGAGTCCCTGTCAGTCTCCTGTTCCTCCTTCTGGATTCTCACCTCTTTCTGTAGCTCCTTCACCAGTAGCTCAGCACTGCAGCTAGAACACAGCTCTCATCAATGAGGTCACTGCCAGCCCCAGTCCTAGAGAAAGGCACCAGATGAACCCTTCAGCCAGGTAGATACCTGGGCTGCATCATCCTTACTCCAGACTTATGTAGAGTGAAAGTCTTTGCTGTCCACAGGGGCAGTTTCTCCACCCTGTGTGTGCCGTGTATCCTGTTACCACCATCACTGCACAGACTTCAGGGCAGGTTCTGAGCTCCCAACACTGCTGGACCTTTAACCTGCCTGCTGGCTCTGGGAGCTGTGCTCCTGTTCCTGGCAGTAGGGCTCACCCACAAACACAGCATTGTCTCGCTGAGCTTATTCCAGCTTGAATTCCGTTATCTGCAACATAGAGGTACACCAAATCCCAGGTGCAGACTTCCCAGACTGCTGTGTCTCTATCTTTTTGTAAAACTGTCTATGCCAATGTGATACCAGGAATGGGTGGTTGTATTGTGGGAGAGGTTTTATGTCTACATAATTTTGTGAGGCTGTTACTGTTACCAAATCATTCACAATTTCTCAATAGTGAACCTCCACCAGAAGTTCTTATTACAGTCTGTTGAGGTAAATTGTAAAATAGGTATCTAATCACAGTGGATAAACGAACCAGGGGAGGTGCTGTGTTTTCAGTGACTTTTGAAGGAGCTTTTTCAGCAGTCCTTAAAATCAAGGAGTGACAGAGTACCAATTGGTATTGCTAAATTTAATTTCGTTCTCTTATTTCAACCCTCAGGGTTATTCGTTGTTTTTCCTGCCAGATATTTAACTTCTTCCCTCAAGGATGTCCCCTTATCTTTACATGTTATAAGCACTCTCATGGTGCTTGTGTTGCTGTGGCTAATGAAAATGCTACATCCAATGAAACCCAAGACTGATGGCATGTAAAAGGTTTTGAAACCTCTTAGCTATCAGCTCTGCCATTATGATCTCCCCACAGGTCACAAAAAATGTTTCATCTTTTATCCTCATCCCATCCCTTAAAAAGTAACTAAAACTTCCCAGCCTACATCTTTTCGTGCATATTGCACTTCCTTGATCAGAAAAAAAATCTTAAATTTGGATTATAATTTATTAATAATTTTATAAATTTACATAATTATATGTAATTTATTAAAATAATAAAATACAGCTTTCACCATATCTCATAAGCCTTGTTTATGTCTCTATATACAGCAGTAGAATGGGCTTGCAGATACGATAGTATTAAGCTCCTTCCTGGAGGTGATGTTTAGACTGAAGAGTACTATGGCAAATGGACAAGGGGGTGCTTTGACCTAAGACAGTGTCTCAGACCTGTGCTCTTCACATTTAGAGAAAGTATCTGGGGATTTTTCATGCTAAACAGAATGCACTGACTTCCTTTTATCTGTATTAAGGAGTTACCTGACAGGTTTATGGAGTTTGAAGGAATCCTAAGCTTCCTTCCAGGGCAGAAAGAGAGAAAATAAGGATTAAAACTCACTGCAGCATAAGCCTCATCTTGTTCTGTCTCCCTTTTGTAAACTAGCATACATTTTCTGCATTTATAGTTATCTGTGCTCTGACACTAGGTGATTTTTGAAAGCCTTGTCTGAAATTCCTTATATTCTGCACAGAGGGCAAAAAAAAATAATCATCAAACCCAGAGTAGCTGATGCCTTGTGACTTTGTGGGTTTTCTCTGAAAGCATTTAGAGTGCAGTCAAAATGGGGTTATTTGTGCTTATTTGGAACTCCATCAAGTCAAGGGAGGAATGATAAGGTATGAAAGTTAGTTCTCACGGAAGTAAATTCAAGGTTAGCCTAATGCTCCTTCTGCTTCTGTTATCTAAATAACTGAGCTCTGTTTATTCTGGTGTTTTTAGGCTACAGGTTGGTCTATCCAGCTGGTTGAAGCAAATCAAGGAAGTAACGAAAACACAATTGCTTTTTGCAATGCAGTGGAGATGTAAGTAACAAAAAGGAACTTTATTCATCCAACTATGACATTTCACTTATTTATATTAATTGGATTTGTTATCCCTGTGTATTGGGTCTGGCTGAGATGGAGTTAATTTTCCCCATAGCAGCCCTCATAGTGCTGTGCTTTGTATTGGTAGCTAGAAAGGTGTTGGTAACACATCAGTTGTTTTGGCTACTGCTGAGCAGGGCTGGCACAGCATCAAGACTGTCTCTCCAACATTCTCCCCTCACCAGTAGGCTGAGGGGTGGGCAACATCCTGTGAGGGTACGTAGCCGGGACAGCTGACCCAGATTGACCAAAAGGATGTTCCATATCACATCTGCTCTACAATAAAAGCTAAGAGAAAGGAGAGGTGTAGGGGGCATTCGTTATTACAACACTTGTCTTGTGGAGCAACTGCTCCATGTTCCGAAGCCCTTCTTCCTAGGAAGTGGCTGGACATCACCTGCTGATAGGAAGTAGAGAAAAATCTCTTGGTTTTGCGGTTTTTTGCTTCCATGCACAGCCTTTGATTTTGCTTTTGCTTTTATTAAACTGCCTTTATTTTGACTTACAAGGGTTTTTTTTCCATCTTATTTTCTGCCACTTACCTTGTTCTGCTGAGAAGGGCAGTGTCAGAGTGACTGGTAGGAACCCAGTGTCCAGCCAAGGTCAAGCCAGCACATCTTGCATTCCTGAACAGTGTCTTTATTCCACTATCTACTCATATATGTAAATGCTCCTAATTTTGGCTTAAAGATTAAATTTCACAATGTTAATTAAAAAAATGTTTTCTTCCTTAGCTGTCCCCTTTATCAGTGATAAGTACATTTAACTCTTCAGTATTGAGGGTTTGCTGTGTGTGAGAATTAAGACCCCTCTTCTGCTATTGTCTTGGACAATATTAGTGTTTGTGTAGCTCGGAGAAGGAGAAGAGAACTGGAGGAACTGACTGAGAACAGAAATACTATGTACTGTCAAGATGAAAAGTGAGACTTAGCAAGTGACCAAAACTCGTTTAATTATTGTTTACCATTACAATTAATAGAGTGGTTTAATGGGATAGAACTTTTTTTTACTTAATCTTTTGCAGAAAAAGAAATTGGACTGAAATCCAAAAGCAGTAAGAAATACAAGTTTTTAGACCACCTGTGCAGTTTCATTTTCCTTTGTAGCTATTCACTGATCACACTATTGAGTTAGCACAAATGTATGTTTTGCCCCCCCGAAAAGTAGCTGGAAAACGGAATGCTCCTTTTTTTAATTAGACTTTAATGAATTGACTGTATTCAAGATCAGCCAAGCATACTTCTCTTAGAAAAAACAAAAAACAGTTTGATTTTGCCCTGAATTTAACAGTGAATATTTTATATATTCATATGGGGTGGATGATCAGCTTCAAAACATACATCTCAGTTTTCTTTTATCTGCAGTTCACCAGTCTGAACCCCAACCCAATTCTACTAGCATCAGATGTATGAAGACATATTCCACATGACAAGTTTTCTTCTGAGATATTAAGATTTTTTTTTAATGTCCAAACATTTTATATTTAACTTGGCACTCCAATTATAAGAAAAGCTTTCTATTGATTTTTCTTGTGAAGAAGTGTATTTACAACACTACAAAAGATTAATAGAATTAAGCCATTCCTGTTTTAAAGTAATTGTTTAGTGTGCATCACTAGCAAATACTCTTAAAAAAGAAATGAAGAACAACCCTTGCTTTTCTTCTATTGAATAAATGGGAAAGCTTTCTTAGGGCAAAATGTCACAGTAAACAAAAGACAAAAAGCAGTCATAAACTTGCAAATAACTAACATACTCAGTTTTGCCAAATGAGCATCTTTTTAGTCCTCGATGAAACTCACTGACTGTTTTATACATCAGAGACAAGATGTATAATTCAGATTCTGAGTCATGCAGACTTATGCCTCCAGCATGCAGCTCAAATATAAACCCATCCTTTTTTTCTCTAGGTAATATTTGTACAGGCAGCAATCTTTAATTGAAGCATTTCGTTGTCCACAACTGTAAAACAGTTCTTTAAAATCCCTTTATCAGGTTACTTCTAGAATTCTAGACATAGCTTTAGTGAACAGTCATCAGTGAGTGGCTTCAGAATGCATACTAAAGTGAGTTTGATACCAGAAAATGCCAAGCCTCTAGTCTCAGGGTTCAATTCTGGAAAATACAAAGTCCTTCCACCTCCTACTGAATTCAAGGATGTGCTTTGCACTGCAGAGAAATACACAGTGTTATGAAATACTGTGGAATAACAAATCCCTATAAATATTAGTGCTTGCCTCATTTGCTGACTTCTTGCAGCACAGAAAGCAAGCAGCACAAGATTTTCTTCATGTAATACTTCTGTAGTACTTCAGCTACTAACCTTTCAAGATTTTGCAATGGGCATGTCTTGCCCACCTGCTCAGGCCAGAAGCCCTTTAATCACTTGAAAATGATAAGTGGCCATAAATGAGCAATGCTTTCTGGACCTGAATGCATTTTAATCTGAAAATCATAAAACCAAATTTCTGTCCCCACATTATCTTAAAATATAGTGTGGGGAAGATGATGAGGTTCACTTAGTTTTGAAATGACTGTCAATATGTTGAGGAGGTGATTCATGCCCTGTGTGTGTACATAGCCCATTAATTTGGTGCTGGCGAAAGGGTAATGAAGTTTCCAGTCTTATTCAGTCCTTGGCCAACTTACAGAAACATGTTGGAAGAGTGAATTTGGTGTCAGGGGAAAGCTTTCTGTCCCTTGCTAGCAAAGAAAATAGACTGACATCAACTTGTACTGGAGGTATTGTCAAGCCTCATTTTCCCCCTACCTCACTGAAGTATGCCCCCTGGCTTTTCATTATAAGAAATGGGCTTCTTCATTGGATTATTAATTTTGGAAGCATAAGCTTTTTGTCCTTCTCATGCTATAGAAATACATAAAAGAGTAGTTTGTACTGTTGTTGAAGAGACTTGGGCAGTAGCCCTAAGGCAGGAGGTAGCATAGTAATGAAGAACTTTATATGAGAGAACTGTGGCTCAAAACACACTGTAATGAAACCTGGTATAAAGCACTGCCAACTCAAGCTACAAAAACTGCTTGAACTAACAAACAAGAAAGAATGCAGTATGTACGGTATGGGATGTTTGAGTTTAGCTATTAAAGTATTCAGGACTGTTAGTGAAATGCAAAGCTTCAGCTGGTACAATATATACCCTTATCTGCAGCTGCAGAGTGGTTTTGGTTAAAAAGATGGATGACAGACATAATAATTGTGACCAGTGTTCATTGGGAAATGGTACCTCAGGAGGAATTAGTTTCTGCAAGTTTTTTGTAATTGGAAGGAGTAGGGGCAATGTATTTTAGAGGTAATTTTATATCAGAGGAACTCAATGACTGCAACAGTTATTGCTCTTTGTAGACATTACTAAAACCCTGGGTATTTAAGTAAATGAGGATTTCAGATTAGATTCTAGAGGACTGTAAAATATGGACTTCTTAAGATTTTACATAGAAAGCATGTTCCTGTATTCATTTTGACCACCTATCCTAGTCACAGATGTCTGTGCATATGCTTCTGGTTAGTTTTAAGTTAAAACTCTGCTATTTAAGCACATATTTGAGCACCCTCATTTCTGCTGTGCTCAGTGTACACTAAAGTCTGTGTTTAAACTACTCTTGGCTTCACTAAGGTCAAGCTCAGCAGAGATTTTGTAAAGTTCATGAGGATATCACTTGTGGCTTTGCTATTAAGTAAAAGAAGCAGTTCTACATATGCTATCTGATACACAGTTATCTCACTAATCTATGAAAATAAAGTTTGAGTTGCTACCGTTTTCCTCTCTGTTTGCACAAAATGTTATTCCTAACAGTTCTCCGTGTACTTTCATTATAGGTATCTTGTGGAATTATTTTTTCTGTTCTTATAAGAAAGCTGGAATGCGTGCCTGTTTAGTCATCTTTTCATTACATGTTCTTTTCAGAATAAGAAATGGCTATCCTGCTTTTGACTCGAAGACAAACACTGGGAAAATCTGGAGTGTCACAACAAGATTCCCAGACTGTATCCTTGGTGAATCAAAATTCAGAATAAGTATATGGACAGATTCTTCACCATATCCTCTTCTTCTTACACAGCATGGTAAGTGATTGAGGTGTCCATATCCTTCCACAATTCAGTTCCATGGAAATGATTAAAAAAATGCATTTGTTACCTGGAAAGATAATTGGAGAGCAAGCCTTATGTGGGTCTTGAGTACATAGTTTGTCAAATGTGTTCAATATATTTGCTGTAAAATTAAAGTCACCAAAATTAAATATCAAACCTTGCTAATGTGAAGATCTCTCCTTTGTTTAATCACAATTGGGACCAATTCTGGCAGTTTCAAATGGGCCATTATTAAGACTTTGATCCAGAAGGAATTTAAACTTGTACCTAATTTACAGTGTAAGGGCAATCCCTATATAGTCATGGAACTTTGCACAGCTGACTCTGAATCCAACACTTAAGAGTCTGTAGTCATGAAGACTTCTCTGCACCAAAGGTTATGCACAGGTCAGGGAAAGTATCTATTAATCATAAAATGAGAAGAAAAATTCTGACTTGGTGTAAAGAAAAGGAGAATAAATAAGAATTGGAATAGTTTGCCCACAGAGGTTGTGGAGTCTCCATCTCTGGAAATTTTTAATGTCTTACAGGACAAAACACAGAACAAGCTAGTCAGAATTCAGTGTCGACCCTCCTTTGGGGAGGAATCTGGACTAGATGGACCTACTGAGGTCCTTCCCAACCTAAATTATACTGTCACTATTGACTGTGGGAAGCTGCCACTGCTCCTGTGCATCCTCTATCTGTGGTGAATGGGAGTGTTTGATTCCAGCTTTGGTAATTTTTACTACTTAAGCCACTTGTACAAAAATTAATTTAATCATATTATATTTCCCCTCTCTTCTTTCACTGCTTCATTAACTGATAGCTTTTTTTTTTATATGAATCATATCTTCAATTGTCAAGGAATTATTTGGCTGTAACAGGCTGAGTATTAGTTTGTTTGATGTGTTGAAGGCTGGAAATCCAAAGCTCTACAGAATGTCATTCAACATATTTAAAAAAAAAATAAAATCTTGAATAAATATTTTGTGGATGCCATGAAACAAAGGGCCAAGGATGGTGGGCCACTTGGGCCAGAAGGTAGTATTTCCAGCATTTCTGTCAGCTAGGCAAGGCACCTACACTGAAGTTCCTTGTAATGCAAAAGCTTTAACTACTGGCAAATGTTTTATCATATAGCATGACTTACACTACAGATTGTTCACTTTTTCAGTCTTCTTAACTCTACAAAAACGCTTTGGAAGGCACAGTTAAAACTGAAGGAGTTATAAGGAATAGTTACTATCCTAAACTTGCTTATAACCTAAAAACCCAAGAAGATAAAATTGGAAGGAAGGAGCACACTTTTTTTGTCCTATCTAATATAAAGTATAGATCAGTCATGCAAAAACATTTAGCAGAGTAAGGAAAGGAAACTGGGTCTACAGAGTGCAAAGGAGTGGTACTAGCAAGTTTCGGATTTCTTCCAATGAATGATCTGAAAAAAGTGCATGTTAGAATTTTAATTCTATATTCTGTGCCGTTCTTTTTCTGGTGTGCATAAATTTAGCAAACAGACACTGCAGTTTACATGTCAAACCAGCTATGAGAAGTTGCTTAAAACAGCGAGTTGTCAAAGGGCTAGATGTTTAAAGCTAGTAAAACTGGTAGAAAGTGTTTAATTGAAGTGGCTTTTTGAGCAAAAGAAAAATGGCTTTGCAAAGAAAATGAAAATTTTCAGAATCGGTTTTGAATCCATTGATGCATTTGTTTTTCCCTGGGGAAAATGAAGCCAAAGCAAAAACCAAGTTAGCTGTGGTAACCAACTCTGTTTTAGTTCATTGTTGTTTTTGTCCCAGCGCGCTCTGCTAGAAATGTCACCTGTTCTCTGAAGTTACTTTCAGTATCACATTCCCTTTAACTTTCCTGAAAAAAACAATTTTGCTTTTCTTGATTTGTTCTAAAAGAATAGGATAGCAACTCTAAAACGGATTTGCAAGTATGAATTGCCTGCTGTGGGCGGCTGGGTAATTCAGAACACCATTAAACACCAAGAAACTCGTTGGCTAGACTCAGTTTGAACCAGTTGTCTGAACCTGGAGCAGCATAAATTAGTCAACACACAAGTCTGGACTACATGTTTAGTTTCTGGGGATTTATATTTAAGTGTAGGTAGTTCTCATTTTTTTTATATCAAAAAAATCACTTAAAGTTTCTAGTAAGAGCTTTTATGCTAATTTAGCAGCAATAAAAAAATACCATGAATGAAAAACTGAAAGATGAATCTACTTTGGCTCTTCTGTTATCAGCTACAGACAATGAAATTGTCTGAGAATTGTGGAGGAAGTCCAGACTTTATTTTGCATTGTAAAACCATCTTGGTACATTAGATGAAGTTTTTTCGCTGAAGAGTCAGATCTTTTTTTCTTCCAGGAAGGTGGTGTCTGGCTTGCAGTATCAGAGCTGGTGCAGTGTGATCTGCATGCCTGCAAAGACCAAACTTATCAGATATGTTCGCAATTTAAATGCCAGATTATGCAGCTATTCTTTTTCATTTTTTGATCAGTTCTTCTCAAATTCACTGAGAGGAAATGGATTGGCAGGGTCGGGAAACTGCTTTAGAAGCTGGTGCAGCACTGAAGAAAATTCTAAAAATGCTAGGGTATTTCTGAACAGCAGATTGCATGAACCGACAAAAAAGCTTCTTAATTTATATGTACTGTATGCAATAATATGTATAATATATTTCTGTACTATTATAGTCTGAAAAAATAATAATATAAAAGATAAAATGCTTATGAGCATTAGATTTTTTTTGGCTATGTCTACAAAGGTGTGCACAGCAGAAACAATAGGAAGTAAAATTCTGAAGGCTGCCTCTAACAAATGGTAACAGAATCAACTATTGCATCAGGCCACGTTTGTGTAGGAAATGTATCAAAACATTAATCAGTAAAATGGATAAAAAACCAACAACAGTTTGCCATTTGTCTCTTCCTTTTTGTTTGGGAAAATTGCTCTGCTCTTCATTCAATCTACCTAATAAATTTGTAATTTTCTCTAAGCGAACATAGGTTTTTTGACTTGTTATGAGTATTTGAAGCAAAATTTAAAAAAAAAAAAAACAGGTGTGGCTTGATCTAATTCCTCTTGATGGAGCTAGTCTGCAGCAGTAGTTAGGAATAAAAAAGAAATTCTTATTTTCTTTGCTCAAGTATCTAGCTTAGAATTCTCTAGCAAGCTACTATTAATTTTTCCTGCTATCTTTATTTACAGCTGGCTGTATCATTCATGACTTAATTGTAGAGATCCTCCATTGCACAAATCAATACCCAGTCCAGGAGGAATGCTTTCTTAGTGTTTGTGGGTCTGATGAATTCTTACAAAAGTAAGTATCTCATTAAGAGACAGTATTATGTATTGTGTGATATAAGCTGTGCATTAAATGCACTCTGCTTACGTGCCATGTAAGCAGAACCATAGGGGGTGTTAAGAGTATTATGTTCCAAATGCTTAATGTATAGTTTCTGAAACTCACAGAACACATTGCAGTTATGTTCTACAGAGATGATGGTGTGCTGTAGCGTAAGGATTCAAATCCTGGCTCCCTTATATAAGCTTTGTGCAGCCTTGAATAATTTGTTTCACACCAATGCCCTTCTGGTCCTTCTCATCCATAATACAAGGATGGTTTTACTCCTGATGTCTTGTAGGAGTGTTATAAGCATGTGAGGATATACACAGCCTCAAAGGGGGAAATTACTGAAGAGAGGAGACAAATATTATACAGCTGCATGCATAGCAGGTGATTTTTCTTCATATCCAGTTGCAACAGTAGTAAAGCAAATGAAGTCAGCACTTCAGTGCTGACTACAAGTTGAAGAAAAACATTATACATACAAACAAGTCTTTCTGAATGTATGTAGTCTACAAGTAAGGAAATCAATGCTCTGATTCACATTCATTCAAGTAAATTCTTGTAGTGGTTGAAAGCACTACTGGACTCAGCTAGTTGTTTCTTGCCCTCTGGCAGCTTAAATTCAACTGTCAGCAAAAGTGAGCAGATTTTGTGTTGAAACAACTAAAGTGCAGGCTCTTGTCAGCTGTGCTGTAGGGACAGTGACTTTCAGCAGAAGGGGAGAAGTTGGCAGTTCTCTGTGGTAACGTGTTAAGCTGGCACGGCAGGATTCGCAGCTCATCTGTTAGAGATGTTAAAAGTGTCAGATAAAATAGTATATGCCTATAATTGAAAGGGAAATTTTTAGCAGCAGTCATATTTGCAGTATAGTGTAAAGATTACCTGAACTAGCCCAGAGCAAGTCAGCTTGATTAATGAAAGTAATGTAGTTGTGAGAGCAAGTGTCATGCTGAGTAAATTAGCTTTGTTCTATATCCAGCTTGGACACTTCCACTCTTACACAGGTCAAATGTTCAGATGTTTGTGGTGAATTATGCTTTGCAGCTAAAGATGGAGACTTCAACATTTCTAAGCCCACTATTCACTTGCTCAAAGCTCCCTAAAGCAGGAGCTGGTACAGCAGAGCAGTATGCGAAGCATTTCAACGCTAGAACTGCTGAGCAGAAAATCAGGTCATACATGGATATGTTAATTACATCAGAAGGCCAGGGCTTGCTTATTTATTTATTTTCTGGACACTCATTTCAAACTAATTGCTAAAGAAAATGGAAATAATGAGTCATTGTATTGAGGGCGAGCTCAGTGCGTTTCAGTACCGTGTACAATATGTTCTAAACAGTTTTATTTTCACTGTTGGGAAGAATGCATCAATAGTGGACTGTTTAAATTCCTGCACTTGCAGAATCTCTGCACGTCTCATTAGCAGTGAAACAAGGCCAATAATGTCCTCAGCTTTTTTTTTTTTTTTTTATTTGCTCCTTCACTGTTGTGCAGAAAGCACCAAGCTGCACTTCTGGCCTCAGCAACTTGTAATTCTGTATTATGTCATACTTTCATCTCCTTTTCTTCTGCCTCCTCTTCAGAGTCCTGTATCTGAAATTTGAAATCCTAGACCATAATTATCCCTTGGGTAGCATAACACAGCCTGTAGAGTTGCCTCAGGGTGATGTTTTTTGTTGTTTGGTTGGTTGGGTTTTTTTCTTCTATATTTGGGCTATCTTTTAGTGAAAACTGCTTTCCTCACAATGTTGCTAATGGAGTGATTTGATGTACTCATGCAGAGTTCTTCCCCAGAATAGTATTCGGAAATGCCTCAGGGATGAATTCCAGTAGAAGTTCCCCAGTTTATGAGGCAGAAAAGGGAATAAATACTCTGCTTTGTTGTAATCCGGGGTGGGGGGGGGAAGTGCAGCCAAAATTATGTTATGATGAATTGTTCTCAGACCAAAGTGGTTTAGTGAACAGACAACTTCTTTGTGAAGACCTGTCAAAAGCTTTTATTTGCCATTATATTTGATTGTATTAATGAGCACTTCATTCTGCCTCATGCAGAAGCACCTGAAAGACTTCATGATTTTCTGGAATCCATTTAGCTTTGAATAAGATGAGGAAAAAAATACTTGTGTGCTAATGACCATTTTACTCAGCACCACAAGATTCCATCATCTATTATTCCCTTCCTATGGAGATATCCTTGAGCTCGCATCCTATCTGACTCACAAGAAGAATATAAGATTCCAAATATCCCAATTTTTAAAAAAAATTCAAAAGCTGTGTACAGACTGCAGGTCAGTCTGTAACTAATGGAGCCATCTTGAAATTCATTCTCATTTGATTTCTGGTCTTCATTTTGTTTACAAAACAGAAATCCTGGCCTTGCCTCAACCCACAGGCATACTTTTTCTTCCTAAGCTTCCCTTTCCCTCAAGTTTTTCTTACAGTGCCTGTAGAAGTCATCAGGATTTATTGCCACCTTGTCCCTGCCCCTCCTGTCACTGTTAGGTGTATGTTAGTTGCTTCCCCAGTTAATTTGCTTCAGTTCCTTTTTTAGGTAGTGTAAGCGCATCTGGAAGCAGAACCCTGTCTGAAAGACAGAGTCCTCAAAAGGAGAGGAGTAAACCCCATATTTGTGTCCTCAATTCTTACCACTGTTCATGGAAGGTTCTGATTTTTCACGCATATCCATAGACCTTCCTTCTCTGGGTTTCCCAGTTGTGTGTATGCTCCACTCCCTTACGCTTGTCCTGTTCATGATCATCTTTTATTTCTTGGAGGACCACAAGCTGTTTCTAAAAAATCTTCCTTTTATCATCCCATCATATAATCTTTCTGCATACACCTTTAAATCTTGCTCTTACAGTTTTCTGTCTTTACTTAGACTTGGAAAGGATGTCCCTAAAAATGATTATATCACACTTTTCATAAAGTTGACAAATAAAATTGAATTAAATTGGGGTTAACCAGCTTGTGTCAAATAACTCCGAGCTCTCAATGCCAGCAGCAAGCCAAAACCAACCCTTCTAATGTGACAGCAATGAATCAGTCACCCATTTAGACATTTTTGCCTGTAGAACTACATGCCAAAAACTCAGGACATTCTGAAATGCCTAATAAAATGAAGCACATAAGTGTATATAAAAATATTTTTTTCTTTTTAATTGATCTGTTTGATAGCAAGAGGTTGCAGCAATGTAGACCCAGCAAAGGAATGTAGTCCAAGGATATTTCTAAGGTTTATTTCTAAACAGGGTTTGGTGGGGTTTTTTTGATACTTTAAAGGATCTCTTCATCAGTATTTTTAATTCCATCGACACTCTGCCACAGTGTAATTTGCACAGTTACTTTACTGCTTTGCAGTCTAGTTAACACAGTGAGCAGGGGTATGGAGTAGAAAAGTCTAAATGCTTATCATTTCTGCTCACATGCTTGCTTCTGACCTTACTGATGACTTTTTTTTTTTGCCTTACTGATTCTATTATCTGAGAATTGAGACCTAAATAAGGATTGTTTTTCTCTCAAAGAGAAGTTTAAGATATTAATTATACACTGGGCAAAATTATATTCATGTAGATTGGGATCATAAAAGCAAGCACCTTTTGGATGAATATGTTCTTTGTAAAAATAAACTTAATTTTCTCTTGTCACTGCAGATTAAGTTTCTCATTCAGAAATGCTGCTCAGCTTAGTCTTTTTAAGGAAAAAAAAAAATTATGATTGAACTATATTGGGATTTGGAGCTTACTAGGGGGAAGCAAAATCATCTAGTGGTGAGGGAGTCTCAAGAGACTGAGGGATTTTTCCTTTTTTCATGATTCTGATATATTGAGGGACCACAGGCAAGTCCCTTTACTTTGACCTGTTCATTACCATGTCTCTTAAAGACAAAAACTGCCTTTTGCTCTCTGCCTTTTGTCATGGCATTCTCATCAAAGCTGTATTCTCTATGTAGTAATTCCAGCCAAAAATAAGGGAGAAACTGTTGCATTAATAATGTTGTAGAATTTTTATTTCTTTCTGTTTCCTTTGTAGAGCTCAGAGCACTGTAAACCAGTTGCTAATGATCATGCTGTCCTCCAAAGGGGGCTATATTACTTTTAATAGTACAGGTATAGCAACAGATCTGCATAGTGCATTACAGGCTGGGATATGGCTAAAAGGTAGTCTGTCAGTATATGTCAGAGCTACACCTCTGTTCCTCATAGTTCACTTTTCATCTAGAACTGATTTCTCCATTATTTTATTGAGGCATTAATCAATTTTGTCTAGTGTCTTCGAGTCACAATATCTGTCAGAAGTTTTCTCTTTGTATTTGTGCAAATAAAATCCACTCATAAAGTCAACTGTATAGGCAGTTCACTGCAATGGTTCAGACAGCATTGCTGTGTCAGTAAAGGATTGGATGAGGTACAGTATCTGCCTGACACGGCAGAGCTAATAAAACCCACTAGTGTAATTGTTATAACTGCAAAATTCAGATTCTGTTGCTGTAGCTTGTTTTGCCTGGAAGTATGATGACATGGAATAATTGCACTGAAAAAAGAGAGTTTTTACACATCTGCGGTACAAAATTGTAACTAGAGACGGTGAGTATAGCTATACCAATTTACACAAGCAGAACACTCCTCTGTGTTGGTATAGCTATGCCAATTTCTGTCATCACCTTGGTGAGAAGTTGGCATTGCAATAGGAATCTGTATACTGGAGAAATCAGGAAAAAGTGCCTCAGGACTCACAGATATGTTTCTTTGTAATTTTCTTCTTCCTATTCCTGTGCTAGGGTTGAAGGTAAGGCAGAACTGAAAGAGCAGGAATAATGGCAGGGTAAAAAGTTAAAAAACAGGCATGAGGCAATTTGAGAGGATGCAAAGATTATGGGAGAATTCATCATTAGAGTCACAAGGAAGATATGATAAAGGGAAATAAGGAGAAGTTTCAAGAAAGCCATGAGTAGGCACAATATAGATATGAACTGAGGAGGAACAGAAGAGGATCTGTGGATTGGTACAGGAATCGGTTGCTTGGACTTTTGCTTGGTATTTCACTGTGTTTGTATTAACTTCTCACAGTTCTACACCTGTACTTCATGCTTTTAAAAGCAAGGAATTTTGCAAATGTATGTAAGTGCTATCAGAGGACCTTGATTTAGGTATTTGTTAGATGGAAAAGGGTTTGTTCCCTGTGACCTTTAATGTATTTGTTTAAAAAAAAAAAAAGTAGATAAAAATTCCTATATCTACATTTACACCTTTTGTTACCATCAACGGAGAGAATGTATTTTACTTAACTGTTGTGTAGTGTAGGTACAGAACATTTACAAGATACATGAATTTCCTGAATTGTGCTGAATGACAGTTATGTTAACCGAAGTTTAGCCATTTATTTGTGCTGGGCACCTCTGCTGCCATATGAGCCTTTTCCCCAAGTCACACTTTCCATGGGGTATTCATAGGGCAAGTGGTTTTTCTGGATCTAAATCCATCCAGTTTTATTCAGATGTTCCATCAAAAGCCTTTTTAAGTAGAAAGAAATACAGTTTACATCTGAATTCTGAATTTTCCCTGGCACTTAAAAAAATAGAGAAGAATCATCTTTCCTTCATGGCCCAGGGAGTTCCGAAACAATTTACTGTGCTCTAATCTGTATAAATATGGAATAACCCTTTTGGCTCTTGTGTGGCTGGAGGCTTGGAAAAAACCAACATGAATCTAATTGAACATGCACTGGAGTTGTAACTGATGATGCATATTAACTTGTTTGGTGATGAATTTGCCTCTGCAAAAATCAGCATCATATTTCCATTTCCTACCTGTTAATCCCAAAGGATTTTTTTTAATTATAAAAAGATGTTTGTCTTAAGTCTCAAATATTTTTGCATTACTTCACCCGAATTAAAAAGTAGAAAGGAAACTGAAATTATTTTTATTCAGAGTAATTTTAAGAGTGATAAATTAAGACTGTTTATAGCTTAGAAGTTGCCAAGAGTGATAAATGGACTAGGAGCTATTTTGAAGAGGCAAATAAGAATAAGGAATTCCCTTGTTATGGGGTGCTAGAGCATCCATGGCCAGCAGAGTAGTTCCTAGTCACTGCTTCAACAGAGCAAGTAGAAATCTGTGTCTGACCTTAGCTGGCATGTGATTTGAGAAAGAGGAAGATTGACTCATAACTTATGTTACCATCTCTATGTGAGCTGCGCAGGGTGAGAGCTTTGATTTCTTTGAGAAGTAAGGGCCACCCATCTTGTGATTTGCAAACTTACAGTTAATATTTTTTCAGGTTGGATATCAAGCACTACAAGTCTGCAGTGGTGCATTCATAACCAATATATTTTGTATAAATTGCCCTAATTTGGGTTTGAAGAATATGCCTAAAAATTCTCAAGGTTTGGGAGCACATGGAGTTTATTTAGTATATTCTTTCTCTGTGTTGTTGTTGTTTTGTTACAGAACTTAATGGTCAAATTAAATTATATTGTTTCACCAGAAAGTATGCCAGAGCCAAACCTCCTCAGTTTTCTCAGAAGTAGGTGGCCAGTATAGGTTTTATATTATTCAATCTATTTTGCACTTAAGAATTCAGTTTGTTGGTGCTTT
>JAAGNO010025680.1:0-18009 GCA_033439905.1 Ceryle rudis | reverse complement strand
AAAAACAAACAAACAAACAAAACAACACAAAACACAAACCCCAAAAACTTTAAAGCTTTTTTTAAAAACAAAACCAAACAAACCTGCCTCTAAAACATCCCTAATGGTTTGCAAATTATCAACACCAGCTCCACCCAAAACTGCTATTACTGTGATGAACGGGGTGGAGTTCAGAAGAGATTGGTCTGCTACATTTTTTTTAAAGGAACAGGTTTTGACTCTATAAAAAGATACTGGAAACTGGTTTTAGCTTTCTGAACTCCTCTCAATACCAAAAAAACCCCACATAACTTCAGACAAATAAGAACAGAAGTTCACCAGGCACACAGTCAGCAGAGAAAATGTCATCTGACACCCATAAGGGAGAGCCAAGGAAAAATACTCATAGGCAGGGGATGCTTGGGAAAAAGGACATCTATATCTATCTATCTATAGATATGTGGATATATAATAAGGCTGACTTTTCCAACTCCCGTTCATCAGTAAAAGGAAGGAAGTCTAATTTTATGGATGAAACAGTGAGTTATATAAAGAAGGAGATTCATGCTGCCTTTTCATGATAAGGAAATCTTTCAGAGGCTCCAGTCTGGACACATTTTATGATAAACTATTGGGAAAACAGAGTTTCTCTGCACTGCAATGATCTGGAGAAACTTCCTTTGGCACTACAAGTCTAGTCCAAATGCTGAGATAATCTTTTTCCCCTCCTGGTTTTTTTTTTCAGTGGACTTCAGAGCATGCCTTTACTTCAGTTTGGTGAATGCTATTCCATCAGTTAAGCTAAGCTTGAGCAGTGATGTTTCTGAAAACTGTGCATTACATGGATCTAATGTATTATGGAGAACTGGAAACAATTCCATCCATAAAATTGGCTACAAAGTCTTCCCTCCTTTTTTGAAAATACGCAATTCTCTGCATTCTCTGGTCCTTACACAAAGCTCTTTACCTATCTGTATGAGTTTTTGTCACAAATAGTAAAAGAGCAACAAGTCTGTGCAGTCTTGCTGACTAAATATTCAGAGTCCTTCACTGTGAAAATACAAAGAGAAATCTTGGCAGTGTTGTCTGAAACAAGAAATTAATGCTTTTTGAATTTACTCCAACTTGTAAAAAATAAGTCTCTAGAATTCACATATGTATCATGTTCTAATAAATATGTTCAGCAGTGACAAATTCAGAGCTAAATGTGTTACAGAAACTACTGCACCACTATATCACGTCAGTGGATCACTGATACGCATGTGCTGACAAGGGTCATTCCCCATGGAATCCTGGACAAAGTTGTTTTTTCTAGGGCATCTCAGCATATGAAATCTTTTTAGCCTTTTCTGTGGTTTGTGGGCTTGGGTTTTGGGGTTTGGTTTTTTTTTTTGGCTTTGTTTCCACATCTCCCCCTCCAGTAGTATCACAAACTGCATTTTAAGTGTTCATTGACTTAAGCAGCCTTGGTAGCTACTTACCCTGATTTGACAGGTTTGTTTCACAAGCTGTCCTTCCTCTTCTCACAGTTGAAAACTGTATAATACCATTTTCAAGACAAAGAAAAAAAAACCCCACCAAATACAAAAATAAAATAATTTTAAGAAAATATCACAATTTATGCTACTGGCTAAACGTCCTAACATGGGAAAGGTTAGGCCTGTGCTTAATCAAGTCCCATCCTGAAGGAGAGAGATCTTGTAACAAATTTGGAACTAAATTCTATGCTCTGTTAACTGTGATTGAAGGAACAGAGTAGAAAGGAAATCTGAGGAACTTCTTCCACTCCTGCAGAATGCAGGTGGGATTTAGCCCAGGACGATGCTGGGAAGTACAACAGTTTGTTAATCTGCAAATCCCAGCCATAAACCTTGTGAGTCTGCACTGTTCAACCCTACTCCTGAGCTATCAGCAGACAGCCTTGTTTCAAGAAAACACTGTCTGACAGCTGCCAGGTGTAGAAGTTGCTGTTCTTCAGATGATCAGCAAAATATGTTCCACAGTTGCCAGCACTTCTGCAAGAAAGCATTCAGCAGACAGTGTGGTGATTTAATTTATAAGGTTGTTCATATTCCAGAAGCTCTCGGAAACCCCAAGTGAGACTATGACCCTACTGCACTACACTAACAGCACAGAAAGCAAGCTCCAGACAATTAGCCATTGCCATCTGACCTCAGGTCTAGCCAAAGTGTAGCAGTGGTGGAAAGACACTCTGATAGCAAGGCAGAAACATAGGCAGTAAGTAGTCTACCTCTAGGATGGCTCCAGAGCTTCATTTACCATAACTAGATCTTACACCTTTTGGATATGACCACCTACATAGTAATTTTTAAGACCTATTTTCCTTGTCAACAGTCTCATTCTTCTGAAAATACAAAAAAAAAAAAAAAAAAAAGCTGTGAGAATAACTCTAAAGGGAGAGGGGTGCCCCATTATTAGGGATTTTCACAAATATTTCTTACCAGTCATATCACTGCTTCTGGTAGTAACAACAGTGAGCTTCCCACTAGAAATGAAGAGCAATCTGGCACTATTTTAAAGCACCATGTCACATATGGTAATCCACTGGAACTTCTTGACACAATCATAAATTTCTTCCTTTTTTTACTGTAGCTACTCTGAGCTAAAGTAACAGCAGTAGATTTTCCCCCACAATTGTTTACTCCTCATCCTCCCCGCTCTCCTCCTCTACATTTAAGAACCAATTATTATATACTTCAAGTGTAGGAAGTATGCTGACCTAAAGGGTCAAATAAAGCATAAACTGTTGGGAGCTGGACAACAGCTTATGGTCCAACCAGCCTCAACCATTCTGTGAATCTGACAGGAATTCATTCACCCAATCTGAGTGGGTGCAACAAAGTAAACCCTGCCTTACCTCACATGTACCCAACAGCTGTGTTCTTAGCCCAGATGAAACCTTACTGAACTGTTACAGAGATCTGGGAAAGTAACCGAGCACTGGAAGATGTTGTGCCATAGCAGTTGTGGAGTCTCCATCCTTGGAGATACTCAAAACCCTGGGGAACTAGCTCAAGGTGGCCCTGCTTGAGCAAGGAGAGTGGGACCAGATGACCTCCAGAGCTCCTTGCCAACCTCAGCCACTCTGTGATTCTGTGCTCTAACAAGTAGTTTTACAGGGATCATGAGCTTCATATTAGGATCTACTGAATCACTTCCTTTCTGATACTTCTACTGGGGCACAGTATTTCAATAGATTTTCTCTGTTTCAGAGACCTAGAATCATCTAGTCTGAATCCATTCTGGCCAAGTTCCCTGTTCTCTTAAGCATAGAAACCCCTAAGTCCTGCTTTGACTCGTGTTAAGCTGCAGAGCTCTTAAGTAACCACATCTGCTTCGTGGAGGAAGGTACTGGAGCATGTGCATGTCTGAAATTGCAAGGTTATGGGACTACTAAACAGATTTGATGCAGAGTGCTAATAAACTAAACTGCAGAGAAGAGTAACAGCAATACCAAAGGAGGCAAGGGAAACTTTTTTCAGCTATCGAGCCTCAGTGCCTTCATTGCAGTGCGGGAATAGCAGAAATGCCAGGTGTCAGGCAGGAAACGCCAAGCAGCAGTGGATCCTTCCCTGCCCAGGCCCCTGCACTCCCAAAGGCAGGGCTTGCCAGCAAATTTGGGTAAAGAAACTTCTGCACCAGCTGCCCGCTTGCGTGCTTTTTACAGCTGTACAGAACTTTATTTCAACATTACATCTCTTACCTGCTTTCTAGATGTGTACTTGTGAATGATTTTGATTTGTTTTAATTGTTGACACAAGAAAAGAGTTAATAACAAGTAAAAACTCCCTGGCTGATGAATTGGTCACAACTTCCCACAGGGACTGCTCAGACATCTGCAATGATAAATAGAGTCAAAGCCTCTACTGGCTCAGCTCATGTTTATTAGAACTATCTGCTAATGACCTAGAGGGAACAGTCTTGAGAAACGTAGGAAATAGTTTCCCCAGCTATTGGTTATTATGACATCCATCGCTGACCCAGGCAAACAGTCTCTTGTAAGAGTACTGCAGGAAGACAAGAGTTAGGGTTTATGAAGGATTTTACTTTTCACATTTGGTTTCCTTCCAGCTTGGAGGGAAGGAGAGATACTTATGTTTTTCCACAAAAGAAAAATCATGCAGAAAAAAGGCTGCGTTTGAATCTCCTAAACTGTTTCATTTAAAATTTTGACTTTTTAGAGTTACAAAAGTTTAGAAATGAAGACTCATTTTAGAACAAAAGGTTCCATTCAAATAGTATTAAAATGTTTTGATTCTTGGAATGTTTCCATTTTTTCTTCCATAACTAAATATGAAGATAGACACAATTTTGCAAAGTGTTTAAAAAGATATGGATTTTTCCAATGGAAAACTGTCAACATTTTCTTTATTGACGTTATAACCCTCTTACTCCTTTTCTTCCAAATATTGGACCAACGCATTCTAGAAGAAGATGCAAGTGTTATGAATAGGTAGTTTGAAAATAGCAGCTAGCTTCTGAAAAGTGAATCCCCTATTTCTTTACCACGAGAGTGGTGGGGCACTGGAACAGGTTGCCCGGGGAGGTGGTTGAGGCCCCATCCCTGGAAACATTCAAGGTGGGGCCTGATGAGGCTCTGAGCAACCTGTTCTAGTTGAGGGTGTCCCTGCTCTCAGCAGGGGGTTTGGACTAGATGACCTCTAGAGGTCCCTTTCAACCCAGACATTTCTATGTTTCCATGTTCTGTGTTTGTATCTACATTTTTCTAGATACACTCTCTGAACAGAAAAACAAGAAAGGAGACAAGCATCTTATGAGGTACCCTATCTTCTCCAAGAACACTGTATTAGCAAGTCATTTCAAAACCTTTAAAACACAGAGCCCAGGAAGTAAAGAAAAAAAAATAGCCTAAAAAAATACCCATTAACTACTGGTAAATTAAGCCTGTGCTGCACACCTGTATAGCATTGAACACATCAGTAACTGGAGCAAAGAACCAGGGGATTACTGGAAAAGTAGAAGTTTCCATTGTGATCCTGTAGGTTCTAATCTGCTTTCCAGCTAGTGGAAGCCACATCCTACACAAGATGGCCAACGGGTAAGCTTAAAGGAGGAACCCAGTCATTAGACAGTCTTTGTATGTTGCACAAGTTGCACAGGCCCAAAGAGTGTCAGACACACCAAAACTGGAAGATCCCACAGAACAAACATATAGCAGCACTACAGACGTGACTGGGTTCTGCTAACATTTCTGAGACCTTGGCTGCAGTTTAAGTCACCGTGACATTGACACGAACACCCCTCGTGAACAGGTTTGAGGGCACAGAAAAATGTTTAATGCACAGCTTTAAGATTTTTCTGTGCATACTGCTTTTAAAGCTGTAGGTGCAGTTTGGTATTTAATTGAAGTCAATATATAAAGAACAGTTTCATTTAGAGAGTTACGTTGGCAAGAATTCCAGTTACTGAACTGGTTTCTCTATAGAGAAGATGAGCAGAAGATAGAAGTTACCAGCAGACTTTTGGTTTTTACAGAATATTAACACCATCCTTAAATCTATTCTGATGAAAAGTGTTATATAAAAGTATGTATGATATAAGACCACTAGAGGGGAGTAAAGTAACTTAAAAGTGAATGTTTCCTCTGCTTGGTTTTGCTGTACAAATTGCATTTGCACGCTAATTAACAGCTATAGTAAAACCAGAGTACTAAAGAATTGCATTTGCTTAACATTCAAAGTTGATTAGATAATTACAGTATTTCTGTACCATTGTCCCCTCTCACTAGGCTGCAGGCTGACAGGGAACATTCGTCATCTGGTTGAAGCCAGAACACCAGGGATGGCATTCAGCCAGAACATTTGGCAATAGACATGAATTTCTTTAACTTGTATTCAGATTTATAAAGAAGCAATGCTACATGATGGAAACAGACTCATTTTATCACATGTGAAAACAGCACTGGGCTTAAAACCTTGTTTGGTAGGTAAGCATGTGCAAGAGGCAGGAACACAAGAACCTAGGTTCTCACATAGATCACTGCTCAAGTCTACACAACAGTGAAATATTTACCCGAGCAACAGGAACAGAGAGAGAAGCACGATTAATTTGGAAGTGTGAAATACTCTGCATCAGAATGCTGGGTGAAAGCTCACTCCAGCTGCAAGTAATGTGCTCCTGTATCACTGCCAGGTTGCCATCGTCTCCATTGTAACCCATCTACACTGTGGGAGACAGGACTGTGCAGTGAATCTGCACAAAAGAGCAAACGATTAAAATAAATTTCAATGGGAAATCTTAGCAACTCCCCCAGAACAAAGGGAAACATGAGAACAAAGTTCCAACAGCAGAAGAATGGCTTTGACAGCAAATTTTAAGGATGAATGACTGAAATATATATATGTGACTGTTTATCTCAATACTTCTGAGAACTATACCCAGCTTGAGATTTTATGGGAAAAGGGATGCTATACAGTAGTGAGTAGATCTCCAAACTTCAGTCAAAATTACCAACTACAAAGTAAAATAAGAGGTAAGGGGTAATGAGATATAAAATTCCAAAGGTGTTAAGGAAACACCTTGGCAGGACTAAGACTGTTGGGTCTAATATTTTTCCATTTACTATTTGCTGTGACTATTTCCACATTTGCATGCAACAACAGACCTAAGCATCTTAAAAGCTGACTTATGCAAAAAAAGATTTCAGTAAATGCTGTTGCTTAAATAAAAAAAAAAAAAAACTCAGAAAGAAAACAGTAGTTTTTAAGCATGACACAAAAGAAATCCCTATTCCATGTCCTTGGTACACTGGTGAAGCACTAATGAGTTTAAACTGCAGCAAGAGTTCAGATAAGACACAAAGCAAACAGGGAGGCCACCCTCCACCAGTAAGGGTAATACCGGAAAGGATATCTGGGCATTGCAGAGTGCCCATTGGACATCTTTCAGAACACACTGGCCAAAGATCCATTAGGACCAACATCAGCACAGGTGATTCTGCCTTGCAGCAGGAAAACGGGCTGTATGACATTTGTAGAGAGGTAAAGGTGAAGACAACCGCTCGTACCTGTCACTCTGGAGAAGAAATACATAAAGAGTTCTTGCAAAGCCAAAGGAAAAGAGTCCAAGATTAAAACTGGGAGGGGTGTGGGGAGAAGGGGAGGAGAGCAAAGCCAGAGAAAAGAAAACTGACCAATATAAAGACAAACAAAAAAATTTTAAACAATACAAGGGGATAAAACAGACTAGCAGAGAGGACAAATCAGAGGCATAAAAGCACAGTAAAGTCATCAAGTAGAAATAAAAGGTAATTTAGTGGTTGAAGTACTGGCTTAGGAATTAAAAGACTTAAGTTTAATTCCCTGTTCAGGCTTCCTAATTTTCTCAACAAGCTAACCAACCTCTCAAGGTCTCAATTCCTACTCATAACTAGTCTTGGGAATAGCAGCTTGCTGTGACAGGAGATAAGGTCTCTGCTGTGCATATATCTACCAAAGCCAAAGAATGGGGGAATTTAAAATCTAGTTCATGCAAGACCTATTCTTATTTTAGTTTTTAGGCCCCTAAAAGGCTAAAAACCCCTACTATCTGAGTCTAATAATTAATTTTTAATTACGCAAAATATTACTCAAAATATGCAAGAGTTAGACAAATTCTGTACATTCCTATTCTGTACACCATGTATAAGCATCTTATGCACAAATGACTATATAAAAGATGTTTAAGATCTACATAAAATGTAAATTTTAATTACCATTTAACCACAATATAAAAAAGCAATCTTGGAAATAGCTTCTATTATATCGAGATTTTAGTAAGAAATAGCGTGACGCATTTTTGCAAAGAGGTTGTTCTAAGCAGGACATACATTAGCTGCAAGACAAACCATCTAAAGAAAACGTAAAGCACAAAAATGCATCAAGGAGAAGAGTACAACCACATTCTGCTGCTTTGGGGATGGGGTACAATTCAGCAAGGATCAAGCTAAACAATGCCAAACTGCAACATCACTAGAATAAAACTAGATTTGGCTCCTATAGCATAAATGCAATATTAAAAGAAGGAATCATCTGAAACAGAGACTTAACAACAGGTAATGAACTCTTGAATAAAACAGGTAAGCTCTTTCAGCAGTATAACCTATTGGGTGAAAATATAAGGCAAACTTATTTTAAGAGAGTCATTTAGTGGCTCTGTTACAATCTTGGCTCAACTATACAAGTCCGACCACATGTATTGCAACACTATATCCCCCTTTCTGACTGGTGTCAGCTGTCCAACTTCAGGAGCTGCCACCCTCTAGGCCAGTCTGTTGTTGCTTCATCCTTTCCTGATGATGTTAGGAGGGGGGGCAGAGAAATGCTTTTGACTAGGAGCTGTTGGTTCTGGGGCTAGATAGCTCCTTGTTCCTCAAGCTTTACTCACCAGGGAATGATTACTGCTATTTGGGTATGGATCTTCACTTCAGGCCTCTACAATTGATTCTCATTAAGGAAACCTTAAAGTCTCCTTGGCAGCTCTGGAGCTTTCTGGAATTGTTCATGCAACAGGACACACAATAAACATGAGGTGAACAAGGATTTAACCGAATGTCTACCTACATCTACACTGTCACATGCATTGCAACTTTGGTGACTGAAGTTGCCCATTGCTGTGATGTGATACAACTGAAATAGCAACCAAATCTATTTGGGCACTTAATGTCCACATTTAAATATTCTCCCTGCTACTAACTGGCATTGGAAAGAAATTTTTCTCCCTCCCTCTTTTGCCCCATCTACCTAACATCATCTTGCTCCATAAGACAGGAAGGGCACCCACAGGAGAACCTTTTCTCACCTCAGGCTACAGAGCTTGCTGCAGATAAGTCCTCTGGTTTCCCTTCTGTAGCTGGGATCTGCTGCACCCTCACCTTTGTTGAGGGCAGCCAGTAATGCAGAAGGTCCTTTCTCATCAGCGCGAGACCCTAGCTTCTAATATGGACTTAATATGCACAAAACATCAGCAGTTCACAGCTTTAGCAGGACAGGGATGGTACTGCATCCTACATTGAAACCACTGAGCTTTTAAATGCCAGAATTTTTTTAAAAGCAACAGAGAAATGACACTAAGTTACACACACAAACAACACTGAACAAAACCACAAATAAAATGTACTGTAAAAAGTTACATTTTAGATTTTTAAAAGTAGTTTGCACATCAGCACTGAACATGACATTTTGGGGAGCAATGACAGAGAAGCTCTTGAACCCACCTCAGATGAAGGATTATTTGGACAAGTATGTTTAGTCCACACCAGGGAGATGATGGTCCCTCAGCTGCTCTGTCTGAATGGTCAGGTATGTCCTACATGACAGCTGCATGTTTGCCTTTACAGACAAGGTTTTGGGACTAGCCCAAGGAATGAATTAATCTAATGTATTAGTTTAAACACTTTTACAAGTACACTGCACATGGGAATAACTGTGCTTCTTTTTTACCTTGAGCAATTTGGGAGAATATTTAAGCTAACCCGAAGAAAAGGAGGGAAAGAAAAAAAAAAAAAAGGCAGCTTCCATGTTGGGCTTAGAGGACAACCAGTAAAAACTTTCCCCTCCAGACAAGGCCACAGCTATTTCCTCAGCTAAGAGCTTGGAATTTGGCCCCTGAACTTAACCACTGCCCATGTTTGTTTAGGCACCAGCCGTCTCTCATGCCCTCAGCTTGCTCCCACTGACGATGACAAACCCACCTTCACTAAAGAGGAAGTGGGGTGGGATTTATGGGCAACATTAAAGGCCACCAAGAAATGCAGAAGCATCTCATTATATCACCCAAGAGCCCTGAGTCACAAACCAGTCCTGCGTACCAAGAGCTGTAATGCATTCTGCCTTGCCAGTTGGCCTGAAATACAAACAGAGGGGACATTTTTGTAAAGGAAGTTAAATGCATTTTTCTTCAGAAGATTTCTGATGAATCTTGTATTATTTTCCTCTTAAAACTGAAAAGATTCTCAGACTCGACTGTGCAATGCAACTCTAAAAGACCAAATGAGAATCCTTAGAGCAGTTAGGTGTTGCTATGTATGAAAGGCATATACATCATTTTTGAGAGAATATTCCGTCTTTTCTCTTGTAATATCACAGAACAATAGCAACCAAAACCTCACAGGATCACTAGAAATGAAACGCCAACCTAAGGAAAGCAAGAAGTTTAAGAAAAAAAGAATATATTTCATAATACTCTTCAAAACCTGAGCAGGCCTTTAAAATAGAAGCTTTCTAAGTAGCAGGAGGAACATTATTACATCTTCAGCTTACAGTGATAGCCCATGCTATTTAAGAAACCTCTGCAAAACATGGTTATTCTAATTTATACCATTCTTCTGCCTAGCACAAGCTATATTTGCTGCACCAAAGGGAAGAATAAGTGAAATGTGATTTGTTGTAATAATTTAATGAAAAATTGCAAGGTTTTTTTTTACTTTTATTATGGGGATGTACACAGAGGCTCACAGGAGGTCCTTCAAAATGGAAAAGTCAATTAAAATACTTCAACCAAGTCTCTCCTTGAGGTCTGCAGAAATTTTAATAACCATTTAAAAACATTACACAAGTTACAGTAGCTTTGTTTTAGATAAACATTGCACTGCAGGCTAAACTTAATATAAAAATAGATTCCATTTAATAGATTTGTATAGAACGCATTATAAACAATTATTCAAGTGTTATCACAAAGGTAAACAAAAGTCTGCATTAATATTAGCAGGAAATTTATAGAATTTCTTCATGTAACTTTCAAATTGTCACATTGGTCATGAAATGAACAGAGTAGAACAGGTTTTCCCCAATCCTCACATTTAAATATCAAGTTATCTTTTCTCCCCTTCAAACAAGGAATTGCTGGTATCAGTTCAAGTTCGAAAGTGGGCTATCAAAACCACTATCTTCCTGAAGAGACTGGTGATCCCACACCATTTTTTTCCAAGCATTTGTTGCAGCATTTTCCTCTGTTTGAATCTGGCGAAGCATTCAGTTGCACGACAGCAGAATTTGATTTGTCAGAGTTGAGGAATGATGTATGCTCTGGGTTTGGTATCAGGTGGCCTCTACTGTAAACTTCAGTGCTGCTTTTTGTGCTGAGCATCCTGCCATTGGCAATACCGCTCGAAGAAGGAACATTTTGATCTGCGGGGGAAAATGACCTGATGTGAAGGCACTCTTCACGGTACACAGTCTGTGCTTGCATATTAGTACTGGCTTTTTGTTCAGAGTACAAGAGAGGTGTATCGCTGTGATCCAGATTCAGGCTTCCATTAGCAGAACTCCATTCACCGCAGCTTCCATCATCTCTTTCTGGAGTTTCCTGAAAATCAAATTCCTGACTTCTTTTAGATTTAGTTTTCCATTTTCCACATGACTGGATACACTTATCCTCTTTCAAGACGATTCTTTCATTCTTGCTCTTAAGCACAGGGTGAGTTGGCCCAGAGAGGGTATGGCCATTTGTAAAGCTGGGTCCATGCGTATTTTCTAACGTTGCTTGAAAAGCAGATGGAGGAGCATTCTGATGTGCTATATTGCTAGCAGCAGACAAGAGTCCTTTGTCTACATTTACGATGGGGCTGTATTTTTCTCTTCTTCCATCTTCATTTGGATAAAACTGTGGCAAAGCATCTCTTGAATCACCATCCAGATTTTTAGAATTATTCCCGTTCTGAATATTTGAAGTCACTGTTTCATGAAGCATATGTTGAGCTTCAGCCTGCATTGCATCAAATTGCTGTCTCAAGTCATGTGGTACACGTTTCTGAACAACTTTATCATTGCCTTTCATAGTAATGCTTTCACCACAGGATTTGCTTTCCATATGGTTCGACCTAGTCTGAAGCGTGCAATCTCTTTTTGAGTACTCGGCTCCAGGTGGTAGAGCAGAATTTAACAGCAGAGCTAGGAGAGCAGGGAAGGAAAGTTCTTTTGTTTGTTGTATACAGAATTGTAAGCATTGTCAAAATAAGCAGCTTATATTTACATTTTCATGAGCAAGCTTATAAATAAATAGTACCTCACTTTCTAACTCCATTTGCATTAGTAGTACTCCTATATTAAATCAATAGGATCAAGAAGAGAAAACTATAGAATCCAACATACCTGAGCGGACAGATTTGCTTTGAGGAACGTGTCGAAGAGGCGTTTCAAGTCCTTTAGCCATCGTAGCAAGCTTACTGGCAGCATTCATTATTTTCTTTTCAGCTCTGCCAAGAATTGCAGAAGGGGGGGTGGGGGATGGAAAAGACAATTCCTTTTCAACTCTGCATTTTACTTTGAGGTAATGTTAGCAAGAGTCAAAAAATACTGCAAAGACAGTATGCCAGACTGCTCAGCAGTGACCCCATGCCAATCTGAACAGACTGGCATGACAGGTCAGACACTGTTTGCTCCAAGGTGGGCAAACACCAGAATAACATCTACACACTCAAATCTAACCGTAATTTCCAAACGAACTTACCCTTCGTGTTTCCCAGTATCAGTAAGAAGTTGTTGAAGGCATGTTAAATAGTATCTGCGCATTTTCCGTGCTGTTTCCTGACGCTCCCTTAAAACCTCAGTTTTAATCATTTCAGCAGCTCGCTCTTTGCTTTCACGGATATAAGAAAGCATATCACCTACAAACACACTTCATTAGTACCAGTTTTCCCCCAGGGGGGAAAAGCAGCCAACACAACAAACTGGGATTGTCTAGCAGATCCAGAGCTAGTCAGCAAAGGCCTGGATTTACCTACCAATGTTCCACCCAAGCCCTTGTGCCAAGTGTTGCCAATTGGATAAATGCCACTGAAGACCAGAGCAGGTCAGCAGAGAGGAATTCAGTTGTCCAATTCTGCATCTTCAGCAGCAACAGAAAACACTCGGCACAAGGATTTCGGAGGAATGTTGGCTGGTAAAATGCTGGTCCAGGAACTCTTCAATGGTAGTGCAGCTGGTGTTTGGGGACCTGCTGCTACACTTAAACCCTCTTCTCTGCCAGAAGATTGCTGATTAAGCCAGAGGGCAGGATACAGCATAAGAGAAAATGAGATTCTTCCTCAGGACCAGTGCAGGGTAGGTGGATTGTTTGCTGGAGGCACAAGATCCATTCTCAAAAATATACTTTACCAGTTTAAAAGTCATAATACAATGTGAGAAAGCAAGGATAGCATAACAAGGTTTCACCCATCTAAGATTATAGTGACAATTCCACTTCTCACCTTCATTATAGTAAGAAGAAAAAAACCCTACTTCTCATGCAATTTGGATGTCAAGTTCCTGTGCAAGCTGGCTAGAGGAGGAAGTAACAAAGTAAATTGTTTTAATCTCCTAACTTTTCAGCTAAAACTTTAGTACTTACACTTAATCTTGCTCACAGCTTTAATGTACTGAGCACGCATTTCTTCCAGCCCTTTCACAGAGTCACAAGATGTACAATATTTTGAGATGTCTCCCTTTAAGAGTGACCTGAAAAGCACGTAAGTCACACTTCACAAGATGACCAGCTTATATATATTTTTTTTTGTAAGATATATCAGCTTATTTTTTTAAAATACCTTAGTGGCGTTCCCAGGTCTTTCAGTTTTGTCATCCTCTCAGAGTTTTCTGCAATTTCTAGAACCTTCTCATTTTCTATTAAAAAAAAAAAAAAAAAAAAAAAAAAAAAAGAGGAATCATAATTCACTCCTCTAAATTAAAGTAAAATACAACAGAAGTTATTGCATAAATTGCTGTCTCTGGTATAAGAGCTCGACATCACAAAGCATCATCAGTAAATGTACAGCTGTTGCAGTAACAAGCACAAAGGAATTGATCACAGCACACTTCAATGAAGTGTGAATATAAAGTAATCTAATACAGTAATTAAATAAGCTTAAAGCCTTCACATGTCATTATTAATACTGTTGGAGGCAAAACTTCAGAGACACTGGGTGTACCCGTAGAGAAAGGACAGGGGGAGGAAGAGGAAAAAAGAGGGTTGTTTTGACAAACCTTGGAAAAGATTTATTAATCTCTGGGTTAGCAAATGTGCCTTCTTTAGGGTGGAGAACTAGAAGATAAAACTTGGTTGTTGTTGGGTTTTTTTGGGTTTAGGTTTTTTTATAACCAAAAGCCACTATTACTGAGGAAGGCTGGACTTCCATGCTGAACTCTGCTCAATGCTACTAAGAAGCATAGGAATATTATAATAAGCCACCACAGAGACTGAGAAGACAGTGGACCTGAAAAATCCCAAAGCACAGGACTTCAAGCTGATACTGAAGACTCTTGATTGTGACATACTGTCCGCCTGTGGATCATCTCCTAAAAGTTAAAGGACTTAAAAACTATTTATTAGCTAATCTAAGCAAATGATTATTTTAAAAAAAGGTACAGGTATTTACCATTGAAGAACTGGTGGATAAATTTGGATAGACCCATAAAAATCAACAGTTGATTACTAGCTTTCCTACTTTAGGAAAGGAAACCAACATGAATAGAACACTGAATGCTGGAGACACCTCCACCACACCCAGCCACAGGCATTCTCACATGAGCCGTGGCCTAAGGAAAATAAAGACTGTTACCACACAATTGAGGGCATGTCATTACAGACAAGTCTTCCTTCTGGAAGAATAAAGGCTTTCATCAACAGAATGTAAGGATTTGAGCCCTGGGAAAGACAGACAAGTTCAGCTTTCTTCCTTCTCTAGAAGGATGTGCAGAAAAGCAAAAAGGAAGCAGCCATACAGACAGAAGCAATTCATGGACTTCAGAGATCCTCATTTGTATCTGTGATGATCTTGGTGACAGATCTCCTATTAGCCTTCAAGCTTTCCTCCAGCCTCCCAGGAAGTTTACATACTATATGGTTATTGATGAAAGAGCACAGAAACAGTACTGCACAAATCTGTGCAACTTACCCACCTAGCCTTGCTCACACACCTGCAAGACTGCAAAAGCCTTTCCCTTACAAACATACAGCATTTTACTCCTCCTCGCTGAACACACAACTTATTAGAGCAGGCAACTCAGACTTCTCATTAAAAAAAAAAAACAAAACCAAAAACAAAACACACACACCCCACAGAAAAAAGGGGAAAAAAAACAGGAAAAAAGCCACCCCATACACCACACACAAACCACAGCCTTTGTCAAGTAAGACTATTTAATCACCTGGTACAACCTACTACCTCCTATCTGCTCTCTCCAATCTGCCCATTTGTCAAACCTTTCACTGAGGAATGCTCAAACCATTCTGCAGAGTTACTGAGCCTCACAACGCAGCTTGAGACCTCTCCTGAACTAGAACCTTCAGCAAGTCCAATTCTTGCCATATTCTAAGGAGAGCCTAAAAGAACCAACAACAAAAATTAAAAACTTCTTAAAAAAAAAAAAAGCCCTCTGTTGTGTACAGCTTCAACTGATTAAAACACTGCAGGGAGGATGATCCTCTTATTGAATCGCCAACATGCTTTCCTTCAAAGAAAACATCATTCTTTTTTCTGCTCCTTAAAACAAAGGCCTCTACTGACTGCAATACAGCTGCATACGAGGACAGAGTTCCTCAGTTACCAGCTGAACGGGAACTGTGCTTCGTTCTGCTCAAGCAGGAAAGAAAAAGTCCTTGAGCATAGAAATGAAGCAAAGCAGGCATTGCTCCTACAAATACTATCAGAAATAAGCCTAGACAAAAGGAATTCTTGCAATCAGAGACAGATGAATTAATATGACTTCCTAGGAGTGCAATGCCTACGTGTAAGGCCCATAGAGGGAGATCCAACCACAGCAGTAGTTACAGGAACAGAAAAGGGGTTTAATACATCAAAGGACTTTTCATCCCCATTAGCCCAGTTTTCACTATGGCCAGCATCTTCTAGCAAGTTACATAAAGTAATAAATGGAGACTATTATCCTGCAAGGATGACAGATGTACACGATGCAACAGTATCCACAACAAATGCAGGTATCGATATCAAGTCAGATAATATTGTAATTATCTAAACTGATGGTCAAGTTTCAGGGAGGTTTTAACACGAGGCTGTCCACAGAAAGTGATATGGATATTGAGAATGCCAAAAATAAACATCTTATATAACATATATGGACAGCAAAGAGAAGGCAGTCACAACAAAACAACACTACCCCACAGTCAGCAGGGTATATATTGAATAAGAGTACTGGATAACACCACTACTGAAAAAGAAGCAGTCTCCTACAATGGAGGAATCTCAAGCAAGTTACTTTGCACTGTCTTCATCCATCAGAGATAGCTTCAGAAGAGCCTTATTTCCATACTACAGGCAGAAGCCTTCCTTTCAGTGACTCTTCCAAAAACAGAGGAGATACTTCATATCCATCACTGGTAGAGACAGTTGTCACATAGGAAAGAGATTTAAGAACTAGAGACCTTTTCTCAGCTATCTGTCCTGTTGTCATGGTTTAACCTCTGCTGGCAGCTAAACACCACAAAGACACTCACCCACTGACTCCCATCCCCTCCTGTGGGAAGAAGAAAAAAAGGTGAGACTCTAGGGGTTGAGATAAGGCCAGTTTACTAAAACAACAAAAAGAGAAAAGAAAGTAACAGTTCTAATGACAGTACTAAAGAAATGATAGACAAAGTGAGCAATAGAAGCCAGGAAGGCTCTACCTGTGCCCAAGACACCAACTTTCTCTGCTCCGGCTGCACCAAAGCTACACTCTGAAGCAAGCTGAAAACAAACACCTCCATCTCAGGCCAGGCCTCCCCTTACACAGGGGCATGACTCGGTGTGGTACTGAATATCCCACTGGCTGGTTTGGTTGGTTGTGGCAGCTGTGGCCCTGCCAAGCTGCAGCCCCCCTAGCTGCTTGGGCCAGTAACTGTGTGATAATTAACACAACCCCAGGACACCTGCATTGCTCATTGCCCAGTGACATAAAGGAAAAATAACGTTTTGAATTAAAAGGCAAAGAGACTACAGAAGTCTTCTTAAAAGCTACCTTAACTTTTACAAGAACGAAAGTAAGTAAATAACAGAACTCCAGCTTCAAGCTATTACTAACTTGATACAAGAAAACTGTGGTCAGTGGCTTACTGCTACTGGTGCCAAGAAGAACGAAGTAAAATTTGAGGCCACTCTGCTCTTTAGAGTCCTACTTCGGGAAGATGAGTGTATACAGCCCCAAAATATGTGCACGTGTTTGCATTATCTGTACAACCCTCAAAAGCAACAGGATCCACATGTACATATATTTAAATAACATCTGCCATATGTTCGGTTTTCCTTTGTTCTTTTCCTGACACACACACAGACACACACGAGTACTAAAGCAACAAGTAAAGTTTAAAGCAAAGGCTGAGGCAGATGGGGGGCAGGAGGGGGATTTGGGACTGGGAGGGAGGGTAGTTTGTGGGTTTTTTGCTGTTGGGGGTTTGTTTGTTTGTTAAAAAGTATGCACACACACATCCCCATTCCATCCACTGAAAACTACACATGAAATAAACTGAAGTAGCCAACAAGGCAGAGCCAAACTTGTCATTAGGTAACTAGCAACCCTAATCTTGGGTTTGCTCTGACTTAGATTCATGTTCCTTCACAGCAAACTGAAGATGTTTGCGGGCTATCTCCATCTCTCAAGTCCTAGCAACAGTGTTCACAGCAAAAATCTTTCTGAGACCCAAGGTTCCTTTCTGTACATTTCTGACCTGCAACAGTAATTACTAAAAGTTATACATCAGCCATGGTACCAAAAAACTAACCAACTCCAACCTTACTATTTCCAATGCTCAACTTACATGCTTTCAAGCAAGAGAAAGAATAACATATTAGTCTAATTAAAATAATCACAAGAGGTTGGAATTCTGTTATAGAAGATGCAGTAGTATCTCTCAAGTCATTGAGCCCTCACAGCTTCAGTGAACTCCCACCAACAACAACTTGAGTCTTCAGTCAGTGATACGAGACTTAGAGGTTGAATTTTTATTAAAAAAAAAACCAAAAAAACAAAAACAACCACCAAAAGCCACACAGAAAAAAACAAAAACCACACAGAAAAAAAAAAAAAAAAAAAAAAAGAA
>JAAGNO010025679.1:0-14123 GCA_033439905.1 Ceryle rudis | reverse complement strand
GTGAGACTGACTGGCCTATAGTTCCCAGGTTCATCCACCTTTCCCTTTTTGAAGATGGGGGTTATGTTTCCCCTTTTCCAGTCGGTGGAGACTTCACCGGACTGCCATGACTTTTGGAATATAATAGAGAGTGGTTTATCAACCTCATTTGCCAGTTCCCTCGGCACCCGTGGGTGTGTCCCGTCAGGTCCCATGGACTTGTGCACTTTCAGGTTCATCAGATGGTCACAAACCTGATCTTCACTTGCAACGGGCAGTTCTTTTCATTTTGATGGATCCGTTGACACCTCTTTCTCTGTAGATAGTCAGTCATGCATCACAGATTAATTGTCTTTGCACTTGATGCAAACAGTTTCAAATCTCTTCAGAGGTCCTACAGAGGCAGCTTTCTTCTGATGCTGCCTTTGTCTCCTACTGTGAATTCAAGCTCTGCATATAACTGAAAAAGGTGAAGACCTGGATGATTTCTTTGTATTCCCTTTAACTCAGGTTTAGAAAACAAAGTTCTGTCTACTGATTTTTCAGATTTTGGTGCCTGGAATGGATCCAGGACAGTTTGTAACTTTACTGCAAGCCAGTAAGGTTGCTTTTGCAACAAGTGATTTCCTCCTATATCACCATACTCATAATTAAGATGAAGTACTTTTGAAGTATCGCCTTTAGGACTAAGAAAACACAGCAGCAGTGACCATAGATAATTTTCTTTCTGCAGTGTTTATTCAATAATATATTGGTTAATTATAATTCAGAAGAAAGCAGTGTGCCCACAAGTACTATTCTGCTTGTCTGTGATTTAATTAATAGTTAATTATATCAAGATCCATACATAATATTATGCAACCACACTGGGTTATCAGTGACTCCTAACAACTGACACCTCAACGCTGATAGCCTCAGGAAATAAAAGCTAATTTCTCTGTTTATAGCAGCCTTGTTTTTTGCTGAGCTCAGAAACCTTCTGCTTCTGAAGCTGAGAGGTGTTTTGCTAGAGACTGCTGTGGGTTTAAGGGAAAATGGTTTGGATCAGCATCTACAGCCGCGGTCTGGAGATGTGGGGATGGTTTTTTTGAGTGTCAAGAGCTGGCTGCATGCTCTTTGTGCAGGGATCTTCTCTCTGTTCTAGCCCCCCATCTCCATTACATTTTCTTGTTTTCTATTATGGCTTTATAGTCTTTGATAAACAGCAAGATTATTCATCTATCTCTTACACTTCAGTATTTACTTAATCTTTGATTACAGTAGTGTCTGGGTACTCAAATCTTAGTCTGTGTAATATTTAAGGAAGCAGTCTCAAGTTGATCCAGGGGAGATTTAGGGTGGACATGAGAAACAATTTCTGCCCCGAAAGGGCTGTCAAGGCCTGGCCCAGGCTGCCCAGGGCACTGCCCAGGAATGGAGTCCCCATTCCTGCAGGAGTTTCAAAGCTGTGTAGACATGGTGCTGAGGGACATGGTTTAGTGGTGACCTGGCAGTGCTGTGTTGATATTTGGACTGGATGATCTTAAAGGTCTCTTCCAACCAAAATGATTATGTGATTTTGAGCATCCCTGAGGTGATTTGATAGGCTGGTAGAATTGGGGGTACACCTTGTCCTTCCTCTGAAAAAGCATTCTGAAATATCCATTTCCAGTGTGGTCTGTTTTCCACAATATATTCCAAAGTATGCCACTGAAAGGTGTGTCACTAATAATACTGCTGCTGTCCTTTGGTCTTCAGAAGTAGTAATAATACATTCTTTCAGTAACTAGTTGAAACAACCCAAAAAGTATTTTTCCACCACTTTTAACTGTGTGCACAGAGAAGTTACAGCACAGATCACAGCCTGTTTTGCCTGTCTTGTGTTTCAGATCTTTTTTTATGCACTGCTTTCTTTTCAAGGTCCTGAATAGCACTACTTGGTTGTGGAATTGTGAGTATACCGAGTGTTACATTTCTAGCAGAGCTAAATTTGTACCCTTCCTAATAAAAGCAGCACAAATAAGCATCCTTTAGAGACCTGACACATTATGGATATAAAAGTAAATGAGATACAGCCAACCTTAGAATGTCAGAATTTGTGATAGAATGCTTGATGCTTATATGCCAAGAAATAAAAGCTAACTTCCCTTTGGAATTTTGGTTCATAGCATTTTTCCCTTTTTATTATCATATAAAATATTTTAATCTAACTCCCATGTTACTGGGATAATTGGTATTTTGAAGATTAATATTTCAATTTGTCCTCTGTTCTGAATTTGTGAGCTCTGAAACACAAAAAAGAGCATAGTGATGTAAAGATTATTAAAGCTGAAAAAAATTCAAAAATTGCCTTCTTTTAGAGCTTCTGCCTGATTTTTTTTGTGGGTTTTTTGTGTGTGTGTTTTGTTGTGGCTTTTTGTTTGTTTGGTTGGTTGGTTTGGTTTTTATTGGTTTGTTTCGTTTGTTTTTTTCTCTAAGATGAGCAGTCATTTTCATTTTCAGATTTTTTTTGGGTAATTCAGCATTCAGTCAAGCTGCATGGAACTGTATGAAGTAGAATTATAGAATGGTTTGGAAGGAACGTCAAAGATCACTGATTCATATTAATGTTGATAAGGAGGAGAAGAATCTAATGTTGCTGTTAGTAGAAAGTAAAGTATCAGTGATTTAACTTCATTCTGAGATCAGTAATTGCAGAAGAGGTGCTTTTGTCCATTAAGGTTGAAAATGTCTTGCACGTAAGTTGGGTGTGTGGGTGAGTAGTTCAGGCCTGGGAATGGTGAGAACTTCCATTCCTCCCTGTGAGCTGCAGAGAAGCGCAAGTGGATGAGATACATGTTTGCTAAGGTCTGTTGGTGCTGCTGGGTTGTCTGCACAACCCATAGCAGCTGCTTAAATCACTTGCATATATGGATTTGTCTGTATATATGTACCTTATAATAACAATTCCAAACTGGAGTTAGAATCATAGAACTGTTTTGGTTGGAAGAGACCATCAAGATCATCAAGTCCAACCATCTTCGATCTTACACATCTTCTGGGCTAACAGTCTGATTCCACTTTTCCTGAGGATTTTCAGCATCCAGTGTGTTTTGCACAGCTTACAACATGGGTTATCTCTGGCACTGAGGTCTCTGACAACTAAAGCTATGCTATCCTAGGCCCTATATAAATGTACAGCAAGAAACATAAACGTTGCCAGTAACTAGTCCTGCCTGCTCTGGCCAGTTAGGCAAAGCACCGAGAAACAAAGACAAGAAGTAACTTACTGAGACTCACACAACTACTTGGTCACAGAACTCGCAGTGTTCTCCCAGCTCTCCCAAGACAAGAGCTGCCATGTTTCTGGGTCACATTGTCCCCTTCTCGCAGAGATTATCTTCCCTAGGGAAGGTGCATTGGGAGTGAAACAGGTGTGCAGAAGACAAATCCTGTGAGCTCTTTAAAGCAAAGTGGTAGAGATCCTCTGGCCCCAAGATTTTTTCTTTTCCCTAATGAAAAAAGTTGAAATAAACTTCTGCCTGTCTTGCTTAGCTCTAAATTTAATGAGGAAGCAGATCCTTTTATGCCCTTTTCCAAGTCTCTTTGATCTTATGGTTATGGGTGTGCTGGTTGCTTGCCATTTTACAGAGTCTGAATAATGTATATTGATAGCTCCAGGTACACTATGTATGTACACAGGAAGAAAGAGCAGCTCTCTTTCTGTAAAAGGAATCTTAAAGTGTTTCAAAAAGTTTGAGAAGGTGAGGAGGGACACACAAAGCTCTCCCATGGTGATTCCATGCTTCCTCCATGCCTGTAGAGTCCTAAATCATGTGGACACACATGGAGGAAACAGATAGACAAGAATTAAGACAAAAAAGTGAATGCCGCTGCCCTGGAGCCCATCTCCTTTTGCAGCCTTTCCATTTTGGAGGTGCCCCTCAAATGTGAGATGTGCTCTTCTAATTTTGAGGTCTCTCTGTACCATTGCAATAGCTGAAAAATATGCCAGAAAAGGAGAAATGATGTTGGGATTTTTTTGGGGGGTTTCAATAATCTTTTCCAACCTAAGGGATTCTAGGATTCTGTGAAAGAATGGAGTTCAACTTCGGTTTGAAGGTTGAGTTCTAGTCCATAGTTGCATGCCTTGGGCTGAGAAAATGAGGCAGAAACAGTAGTTGAGGATGTATCACAATTTAATAAAAATCCCCAAAAGGTGTACTAGAGTCCCCAAACTGAGCAAATTTTTAAAGCTGACAGAATGTGCATTATTTAATACCAGGTATTAATATTGTAGGGGATGAAAGGCAGTTTCAGACAGGGCTTTCTGGACAGACAGGAGTGTGACACAGCTTTGTAAATCAGAAATTCAACAGTGAAAGTCTTGAAAAAAAAAAAAACCCCAAACCTTCAATTTCAAAACTTTGATCTTTTGACTTATTGCACCCTAGCTGGCAAAGATTTATGGTGGATAACTGCAGTGGAGAGAGGCAGTGGGATTAACTAAACAAGTGTAAAGAACGTGCAACACGTACTCCGATAAAGATTCGGATTCTGTTCTCTCGGGTAAATATTTCAGCTGTGTGGTTTTCATGGGGTTTTCTGATTACCCATGAGAATGGAGTTGTAATTAAGCAATATTAAAAAAATGCTTATAATGTACCTAATAGCCCAGCACTACTGAACGTACATAATTACATTTCCATAGCCTTTTCCCTGAGTGCAGGATGTGAGTAACTTCTGAATACTATAATAAGTATTTTAGATATTTTCTGTTCAGGATAAGAAAATATTTGTTAATGGCAAATGGAGAAAACAAACTGCAGTCTTGGAAGGGTCTTTGGCTTCCTTTTTTACAACTGAATTAATTCTTGTTACATCTAGGACCTCTACATCACCTTGTCTCTGTTTTCCACAGTCTGAGGTGGTCAGCAAGGTTCAGAGATACTTGGAGAACATTTAAAGGGAGATCTATCAAGCTGAGCAGATGTTACATTAATTTAGGAAAACAATTTGAAATTAATCACACAAATTTGGACGTAATCATATGGAAAAGTCAGTCCATGTGATGTCACATACCTTATTGGATGCTTACACTGACTGTATGCAAGTGTTACATCATTTAAGCCAGCTCTATTTCCACAGTTATTAAATCAGAATCATGGAATGTTTTGGTTTAGAAGTGACTTTTCAAAGTCATCTAGTCCAACCCCCTCCAGTGAGCAAGGACATCTTTAAGTAGAGCAGGTTGCTCAGAGTCCTGTCCAACTTCACCTCAATAGTTCCAGGGATGGGGCTTCTATCACCTCTCCAGGCAACTAGGATTTCACCACCCTTGTTGTAGTGAAATATTGGCAACATAGAGCCAAGTTTTATTGCAGACTACATTGTCTAAAACCAACAAAATACCTGAGGTCTAATCTTATCACAACCTAAAGTATAGGATGAAAACCCCCAAGAGTGCAGTGATAAAGCAAAACACAGCAGTTTTCTTTTGGTTGCACAAACCTCTGCTACCAGGAAGTCAACAAAGGAGTCTGCTTCTACCAGGTTGATAGAATGTGGTGGAGCCAAAAGCATATGAAGTACCACTAAAAAACCCAAATTATCAGGAAAATGAAACTGGTACTGTCTTCACTATGTAGTAAATGTGTTCCATATTTATGTATTATACTATTTGTATATTATATGTTATTTATTAGCCATCTTGGTTTTGATCCATAATAGTTTAATTAGGTTTTTTTTTATTTTGGATTGTTTCTGTCAGTGTATGTGTTTTCCTTTAATGTAATTTTAGGTTCTTTGTTTCTGATGTAGCTTTTAATCACAGTGATCTGTAGCTAAGTTGGGTTTCTCCTGCCTTCTCAAGACAGGCGCAGAATTTATGGGGTTTTTCCTCTAATTTTTGCCCAGTCTGGGTCTCTAAAGTGATTTCTGTCCCACTTGATGCTGGAGAAAACCACATGCCATTATAAAAGATGATTAAATGCCCTTCTACCTTTCAACGCAGCATTTTAGTATCTGAACTGAAGGGGATTGCCAGGAAAGCCTTACAACTTGTTATCAAGTCAGATAAATTTCCACACTTTTATGTCTTTGTAAATGTCATTTAAGATACTTTTTTGATTCACTATTTGATGATATAAATAGAATAATTTTAATCTTCCTGCAATAAGTAATATCAAAGGGTTTATTTCTAGAATAGATTTATATTCCTTGCTGGGATGCTGTTGATTCTTCACCAGTTTGCATGGAAGTGACCAGCTCTGTGTATGTCAGGCCCAAATAAGCTGGAGAACAAGGGTTAGGGCGTATTTTTATTAAGAGGATGCCTTCAATAAAAGTACATTTTTTTCAGAAAAAAATGATACTTGTGAGTTGTTTAATAAAAGAATACTGTGGAACTATGTCTGAGCACTGATTAATGCAAGCCCTAAGGCTTATTTCTCTATATTAAAAGTAACTTGTAGCATTTCTTCAAAATTCTGTGTGGGTGGTGGTGGGGAGACCATCCACAAAGTGGTTGCTGGTAATAAACTGAGACTTCACTTTTTTGTTGAAGCAATTTGAAATGAAAAAAGTTCAGAGCTCACCCAGAAGTACTTTATGTAATCAAATTGAAGAGATTCTGTTCTATCCCAACCATGACATGCATGTTTTTGGAGTTCATGGAGCTGTACCTTTGGCTCATAATGGCACAGCTGGTTTTGTCACGTTGAGCGTTGTGAGGTCATTCAGCAAACCACTGCAGGGTTGAGAGTTGCAGAAGCAATGTGTCATTTCAGAAGTAATTTTGGATACTGGTGTATTTGGATATCGTGAGTAATCCATGCACTTGGGACTGATTTGGTGCAGCGTATGCTGTTGTAAAGAAAAAAAAAATGTCTGAATGCTTATCAAACAAGGGTATTATGGTTTGATTTTTTTTTTTATGCTCTTATTGTGATTATTTAATATATACTGTATTTTTAGTGATGGTATGCAGCTTAGTTGTATATATTCTTGAGCTGAGAAACGTATCTCTAGGATATGAAAAATGCAGGGTTGTTCTAAAGGAAAAAACAAACAAAAAACCCCAACAACCAACAAACCAACAGAAAAAACCCAAAACAAAACCCAAGAAAAATCCTCACAAGATGTTCCAATCTCTGCTATTATTTAAGCAGTAATTTACCCTGTTTCTAAGACCTAGTATTTATTCTGTTGTATTAAAATCAATTTTGCCATTCTTCGGGGGGTGATGTATATAGAAATCCATTCAGCAGAAAAAAAAAATGCAGTTAATTATAATTACTGTTCTGCCTCAGTAGGTGTCTGCAGGGTATCAAATATCCTCTGCATATCGAGCATGTGTCTATATATGTATCAAAAATATATAGTGTAATCCTCTTCACTGTCACTGTGAAACAGGTGTCTGGATCTTATGCTTTTATCTCTATTCACTGCAGACAATACCAAAAGATGCACTTGATGTAGCTGGCTTGGAATGTTGAACATCATGAGCCGTGTTCTTCTGAAGTAAAATATAAATTTGAGTCTTTTTTAACTTGAGTTCAGATTCTTATCACTTTAGGCTTCTGATAGCATTTGGTTTTCCCCCAAGCCATTCTCTGTGTTCAGGATGGCTGGGGTTTTATATGTCCTGGTGTGTGCCTTGAACATACTGAGCCAATGGATGTTACAGATATGCTTTAGTTTTTTCAGCAGTTTTGGATGAAAGCAGGAAGAGATTTATCTTGAAATCAGCCAGATAATTTTTTGAAATAAAATCTAAATGTATCTATGACATTCTGCTATATCTCTTTCCTGTTTGTTTGTTTTCATTTCAAAAGGGTCTAAAAATAATATAGGCACTTGTTTCTGGAAACTGCCATAGAAGTAAACTCCCCTGTATCGTAAAACTACAAACGTGAACTCTGGCAAAACCCGCTAACTGTCCTAGTCTGTCCTGTATAAATATATATCTAGATTAAATATTCCCTTGATTTGGGAGTGAAGGTAAATGAAGTGGAGAAAGTAATAATTACTCTGTAATCTTTCAGCACTCTTGATTTAATTTGTAACTAGAACCTCATGAAATACTTGGACTGGGTTCTAGCCAGTTTGGATCAGGATGCAAATGAATGCAAAATTTCTGTAAATTTAAGCTACCACATCTTATTCTCCTTCTTAATTAGTCCTTTCAGGTTCTCTAACTTCCAAGGGAAATCTTAGTGTATCCTGATGAGTATTTCTAAAATTATTTAGGCCTTTATGATTTGATCTTCTTTGTAGAAATTCAGTTAACTGAAGCTATCATCATGTCCGGGGTTGGGTTTGGGTTAATTATCACCAGCAGCTGGGTGGGGCCACAGCCGGGATAAACAACTGAGCGAGCCAATGGGATGTTCGATACCACTCTGAGTCAGGCCCCTATATAAGGGGAGGGCTGGTCTGGGCCAGGGCCCCTGTTTTACAACTTGCCTCAGTGTGTGGCTTCAGTGCAGCTGGAGCAGGGAATGTTGGCATCTTGGGTATAGGTAGAGCCTTTCAGGGTTCTATCACTCTCTTTGTCTCTCATTTCATTAATACTATTGTTAATGCTGTTGTTTTGTTCTCTTATTGTGGTGTTTTATTTAACTGTCCTTATCTCAGCCCTCAGGGTTTCACCTTTTTTTTCTTCTTCCTGATTCTTCCCATCCCCCTGGAATGGGGTGGGGGAGATGTGTGGGAAGCAGCGGGTGAGCGGCTGCAGGTGTTTAGCTGCCAGCAGAGGTTAAACCACAGCAATGCAAGTAATTACAGATGTAGATACATAGGAAGTGAAGGGTAAACATTTCATCTTTGCCACTTTATTATTGGGTGCTTTACTTCTATCAAAAGCAAAAGAATCTTGGTTTTGATTTAAGTTGTGTAGCTTGCTGTATGATAAAAATTAAAGCAGCATTAAGACTTTTAAAGCAAGTTTTATTCATGCTTTGGAGAGGAGAGAATCTGGAGAAGCAGGAATTTCAAAGAATCAAAGATGGGCTTTCTTCATCTGCCCAAATATTAAAGTCTAATTCCATGTTGGTGTGGTAGAAGAGATCTTGCCAAAGTTGTGCTCTTGGGACAGAGCAAAAGCTGATCCTTCCCCTGAAGGTATTTTGAGATGTTGGATGAATATACTCAAATGAAGGGGATACATCTTTACTGATGGTTTCAATTAATTAAGATATTATAGCCTTTCCTGAAAAATCTGATCAATTTGAATGACTAGGAGCTTAAGGCTGTAGAGCTGTTATTTGTGACTGTTGAAGATTGAAGGTAGCTGTGAGGACTCCATCACTGTAAGATGGATACCATGTCACTGACTGAAATTGTAGCATGATCTATTTTCACCTGGCATCCATTTCTGCAGTAGATTTCAATGCCTTGTGGGTGGTCATACCTATTTCATTAACCCTAAACTGCTTTCTATTTAGAGGAAAGCTTTTGCATGTAACTTCTCTTATGTAGAGCATTCTTTGACCTCTTCTCTTACACATCTGCATCTTGTGCTTTCAGCTTGGATAAAGCTGCTTCAGCATAATCCTATTATTACTTGGGGAATGTTTTAATTCTGTACTTGAAAGATGATAGACTGAGTCAGTGGGGTGCAGAGTGCAAAATGGAAAGCAATATCCTTAGGTACATAAAAACAGGACAGAGGCTAATTTCATGGTTGGTGTAGTAGTATAGCAGAAGTAATGAAGTCTAGTTATAGAAAGATTTGTTGGATTTCAAAATATTTTTAGTTCTTCGTTTTGTAAAAAGTATGGCACTGATTTTTAGTTGGTCATCTCATGCCCAGCCTTTGTAAAGATTAACCTGGTTGTTAAGCTGGTGGGTGGGTATGTGTATAATGTCTGCTTAATTCAAAGATGCTAAACTGCCCTAATTCCAGACTCATTAAAATGTTCATCTAAAGGCCAGTAGTACATGATAAACTATAAGTAGACTCAGACTACTGTGCCTTTGCCTTTCCATTGTGGACTTCACCAAGTGGGCTAGGGGAGAAAGAATGGCATGTGGTAAGTTTTGTGTGGTAGAGACCTGTGTGATATGAACCACATAGTTCCCCAGCCTAACTTAACTCACTATATCTCTTAAAATCTAGTTGCAGATGTCACTGCTTCCTGCAGGGGTGTTGGATTAGATGGCCTTTAAATGTCCCTTTCAACCCTTTCAATCACTCTATGATCCTTTGAAGAATCTTGTGAGTTACAAACAATTGCTTGGGGCACAGTCACTAAGATCTCAAGTTGTGTTTTTCTGAGTCACCACATCACTGTAGTACTTGAGTATTTTTCTGATACTTGAAAGAAAAGGGAGTACAGTCTTTCCTCCCTCTCCATTTATAATTGATTTGTTTATAAGGAGAGCTTCACTCAGAAAAGCAGAAGTATGATCCATGCATCAAAACTGCTGGGCTACTGTGAGGCTGTAGGATCTGATAAATGAATAACACTCCTTGATTTGGAAGGGGTTAGTGCAACACTTCTCCTCATGTCACGCAGAAGATCTGCGCTCAAGCTGTCTGTCTTTCCCTGTTCCTGGATATGCTCCCTCTTGTGCTCAAGAAGCTTGCATGTTCAAAATCCAGAAAAAAAACCCACAACAGATTGTGTCAAGCTTTGAGTTGGCCCGTGTAGTGCTTTAGGGGTTTTCAGTCAGATGTGATTTTCTCACTAGGAGACAGTTGCTGATGGTGAGAGGCAGCTCTTCCTTGCAAGACATCAAGAAACCAGGATCTGCTGGGGCAGTATCTTCCCATCTCTCCCAGGGCTTTGTGTCAGGAGATGAGTGAGGAGGGTCTGCTTCTCCATGGGTTTCTTATGTTTTTTTTCTGGCTGGGACGGGACCTTCAGCTGCCTAAAGGAGATCTGAAGAACTTCAGAGTGGGATATTACACGACTGGTTATTTTCTTCTTTTTGCCTTGAAAAACTAAGGTTTTTCAGAACTAGCCCTTCATTATGAAGGGGCAGGATGGAAGGAGGTTGTAAGATCTGTTGTACTTGCCGCAGCCTGGAAATGAAGTTTCGGGAGATGCTTTCCTTGCTTTTGGGACAGTAGGTGGAGCTGTTTGTTCCACACTTGAAACCTACTCCTTGAAAAATGAAAATTTCAGACGTGCTGAGAAACACTTTTTGCTGGGACCAGTGGAGTGCCATGTCCTACTATCCCTGAGAAGCAAACTCCTTAAAGACCTACCAGTTTAGAAAGATGTGAGTAAACTAGTTTTGTAAAAAAAAAAAACCCAAACAAACAAAAAAACCCCAAACGTACAACTTCTTGGATGCTGCTTTATTTCTCCAGTCTTTATTCTGGCATTCATGTAATTTTGCATACTGATTAACTGGAGCAGTGCCGCACGTGACACTGATGCCTGTTGTAAGATTACATGGACATTAGCAACTAAACCATCTATATTTATAATATAATTCATTTTGTTACTGTAGAAGTATTTTATTTTGGTTATGGAACAGTGATAGGGTTGTTAATTTCCCTATTTTGTTTGCTTTACCATTATAAAGGAGTTTTTAAACAGCCCTTTTGAGGAAGATACAGTAACTAACATTCTTTTCAGTACCTTCCTTTTGTAAAAGCAATGGAAGTTGCTGTTTCTTGAACAGAACAGATAGAGATCCAGGGAACACCACTGCTTTTAGACTAGTTTGTCGAGACAGGGGCTCAGCTTGATTGACCTGAGATGGAGGAGCTCAAGCTCAGGAAAGACAGGCCTGCTTCTATTTTAGCTTTGCTTCTATGTTTCTCCTCTGAATAAAGATCAGGTAGATCCAAGGAGATAATCTGGTTGTGGAGGGTGGTCTGAGAGTTTACTTTGAGGACTCTGATCACTTGGAAAAGCCCCCGGCTCCATCTTTGTTTCAAGAGCTGATGTGGGCACTGTTGGTCTGTTGGAGGCTTTCTAGGAGAGCTTTTCTAGAGAAGTGAAATCTCCTGGCCAGACTGGAACTCATTTGCTTAATGGGAACTGATATTGTAACTAAATGTAAATTGAAAACTTTGACAATTAAATTAAACATTTATGTCACCTGCTTGAAAGCAGAAAAAGCAGAGTAAACATTACTGAATTAAGTCACAGAATACTTTAGAATAGTATATATTCATGCTGTTTTCTTTTGCTAATGAAAGTCAATAAAGTGGTAATTGCAGGATCTTTTGCCAATCTGTGCTTAATGATAACCTTTGGTATAAATGAACTTCTTTCATATAACAGCCTTCTTTCTGTCATGGGCAGGTGAGAAAATTTATAAAGTAAGCGTATAATTTAATTTTCTGCAGCAGGTAATGCAGCAGAAAGTTCCAGTACACAATCAAGACCATAAACAACAATATGCAACCAAAAGCACAAGGCAAGTATTATGTACAGTCTGTTTCCTTGGTGTTGCACAAGAGCTCAGTTATTAAGGTTTATTGGAGAAATAATCAGGTTTACAGGAGAAATAGCAAACAATAAAGAGCAGCATTTGCAGAACCCCTGGGTTCTTGCTTAGTTAATTGTAGATGCAGTAAAACTATTCTTGGAAACCAGAGGGATCTGCTTTTACAGTATTGCATAACTACAGGCAGAAATCTGGAGTCTGAAGCTTAAAAAAAGTAAAATAGCATCAGCAGCAGCTCAGCATCTCCTTTGAAACAATCTGAAATTGCCTAATGACTTCTAAAGTGAATTATTTAGTAATTAAAAAACAGCAGTGTGTTGTTCATTAATGTTATTATTCATCTTATCACCAGTTCTGGAAGACTTCAAGATGTTCCATGAATACAGGGTCATATTTTATTCCAGTCATTTGAAAGCTCTGGTGTAGGTGCTGGTGCCCTTCTGAAAGTCAGTGATATGAGATTACTTATTTCTGAAATACTTTTGACATTTTATTGGAATGTGATTAATTTATTTACTGCAGGCATATCCTATTTGATTTTTAAAATCAGAGCGAACATTTGGCCACAACTTTGGTAGTTTATACTTTGTCAAGGAAAATTAGTTGAGCTGCTTCATGAGAATGCCTCTAACCCTGTTTTCCAAAGCTAACCATTTCAGTCATGTTTGCTGAATTTGCAGAAAATGATGCTTTGGAGATGTAAAATATCTCATCTGTATCAGTTCAGACAGCAGTAAGGATGCTGTTGGTGTTAACTGCTTTTTTTGGTCATCAAAATGAGTAGGGAAAGAGAGGAAGTAGCCTATTGCTAGGATTTGAACTGAAGTTTCCTTGTGGAATTCCCAGCAATTAATTTTTCTTCGCTTCCTTTGGTTTTCTGTAGCACTGAGTGACTGAACTTGCCAGTGAATTAGGACTGCTAAAGCTTTCCTTAAAGATGGGGAAAGAGTAATTAATAAAACCAAAATTTTGTGCAGAGATACCAGGGGGAGAAAGCTGTCTGGAGAGTCTCTCTAAAGAGGAGTGTAGAGGAGGAGCACTCCAGGAAGGTAAAGTCAAGTAATGACTGCAAAATAAACTTGTTGTATTGACTTTTTATTTTTAACAGTTTAGGGTAGTTTTCACATCAGTCTCTCACTGTGTGAGGGCCTGCCTTAATTGGAAGTGTGAAGAGTAAGTTTTAAACTAAGTCAGGAAAAAGAAGAGAAACTAGTCTCCAGGACCAGATGTTGATTGCTCCCAGGTTCCACAGGAACTCTGAACTGAAATTGTTGAACTGTGATAGGAAAACTGCCTCCTAAATTGTTCTTGGTACCAGGAAAATGGATGGATTTGATACATGATTGTCTGGGGTTGGGTTTGGGTTAATTATCACCAGCAGCTGGGTGGGGCCACAGCCGGGATAAACAACTGAGCGAGCCAATGGGATGTTCGATACCACCCTGAGTCAGGCCCCTATATAAGGGGAGGGCTGGTCTGGGCCAGGGCCCCTGTTTTACAGCTTGCCTCAGTGTGTGGCTTCAGTGCAGCTGGAGCAGGGAATGTTGGCATCTTGGGTATAGGCAGAGCCTTTCAGGGTTCTATCACTCTCTTTGCCTTTCATTCCATTAGTACTATTGTTAGTGATGTTGTTCTCTCACTGTGGTGTTTTATTCAGTTGTCTTTATCTCAATGCCCAAGGTCTCTTTTTTTTTTTTCCTTTTTCCCTCCTCTCTTTTTCCCTCCTCTCTTTTTCCCTCCTCTCTTTTTCCCTCCTCTCTTTTTCCCTCCTCTCT